>CABHPQ010157766.1:0-40657 GCA_902168405.1 Peromyscus aztecus
GTGTTTAAGTTGGTGTGCTTCTTTGGAACAGTAGTAAGTCATGTCACTTTACTGATTCCTCCCATCAGATGGGTGCTTATCTTAGGCCAGCTGTATAACTTCCAGTAACTCTAACATAGTTTCTATACTCAATCAAAATACATTCATTGAACACATACTATGCTGCCCACTGCAAAGGGCCTTGGAGACGAAGTCATGGATGCAACAGTTTTTGCTCCTGTGAGAGTCCTCAGTCAAAAACCAACATTTATAATTTGAAACCAGTTGTACAGTATCTGTGGTTTTCTGATGGCTTATTTCTACAAGGGGTGGGAGATTTTATAAGTTTTCTTAAAAATATTGATCTGTTCCTCATATGTCTGAGGTATCCATCTTGAAGGATTACAAAACAAGGAGGTGGTATCTGTTGGGGGTTCTTTTATAAGTGCTGCTTTATAGGTGATGCTTAGCTTCCGGCTTGTGTTTCCAAGCCAAGCTAATAAAGTTACTGTCTATCAACTCAATATAGATTTGGTCTCCCTAACAATTTTGCCTAGAAATTAGTAGTAGTAGTATTTATTTTTGTAAATGAAGACACAGGCTCATCAATTCATTTAATATACCAGAATAAGTTCATTCAGTTGCTAGGTAGGGTTGGGGTTTGATCCTATAATATAAGTCATTCACCCTTTCTCTGCTGGTTCCTGAGAAGAGCAGTCAAGCATAGTGGAAGTGAACATGTGTTAGTTGAGGATCATTTGTGGACATTGAAGAGGTGTTTAACTGTGTTTGCTGCAGTCATGTTCGTGAGTCAGCCTCTGACATGGTGTGTAAGAGGAGCACCACAGAAAAGACCTTCCAAATGACTGAAACACAGCACGAGAATGTGCTTTTCCTTCTCTCACTAGAAATTCTAGTTTAACTGTCTTATTTGGGCTAACTATAAAATTATCATGAACAGGTAATTCAGAAGAACATACGAAAATATAGAACGTGCTGATGCACTAGTAATTGGCAAAATGCAGTTTAAAATAAGAAAGTAGTAAATAACACAACAGCAAAAATTACAATTCTATAGTTGTCCTAATACATGTGTCTCATAGTTTGCTAGTAGATTCTTATATTAGGACAGGTCCTTAGTGATCTAAAATATTTAAAGACAATGCCAGAACAAAGGTAGAAAGAAAAATAATACGCTACAAGGGATGCACTCTTTATATTTTATTTGCTTGATAGAGTTAATGGCCATTCAAAGTCATGATACGGTAATGCGCTTAGAACAGTCAACTGAAAATGTAAAATTAAAATGTGTACAAACCTGCCGTGTGCTCAAAGTAGGAGACAGCAGATGCATGGTGGGTGGGTTAGAGGAAACTTGACCTCAAAACAGAGGTTGAGATCATGGGACTTCGTGTTATTTTGCTATTTTCCAAAAGTTCAGTGATGTTATTTATGTTGCCTTTATTCAAATTGTCAATAAAAATACATCTAATTGAGTTGACCTCCACAGCTGTGTTGAAGCTTGCTGATGAGTTTGGGAGTGAGTGGGAGGGAAGGGGTGGGCGGAGTTAGAGCCAGCAAATAGACCATGCTACAGCAAGCCCTCCATGAAGCCACCCACAGAAGGGATGGTCACTGAGGGGAGAGTATTGTGTTAAAATCTCTTAGAAACACTGGTTAGAAGAAATCTTAACATAGTTTATTCATCTGAAATAGAGAGAATCTTTGTCTTGCTTCCATGTTGTAGTATCAGTAAAATTGAGATAGTGCATATTTAAACACACTGTGCACTAATATCCTATTCACTATTGGCCAGTAGTATTTTACTTAAAAGTTTTATTTGTTTTACCATTTTTGAGGTGCCATGGATTGAACTCAGGGCTTTGTAAATGCTGGCTTATTTGAATCTTGGTTTCCGTATATTAACAACACTGACCATGGTTTCAGTCCTGCCTATTTTACAGGATTATTGTTAGAATGAAATGAAATAATGCATGTAAATGAGTTTTGTTGACTAAAGTGTTATAGAAATGAAAACGGCTATTTTTGACTTCACACCTGTTTCCCAAGGTATTGTGGATTTCCCAGTGATGCTGAGGACTAACTTTACAAAATGGTGCCTGTTTCAAATCTCAGGTACATCCTCTGCTTTTTCTGTGGCAGAAAAAGACAGTTTCTGAAAAGTCTTTTCTTCTGTTTCCTGCTGGGCCAGGAAATGAAGCAATTTATTGAAGTAGATGTATTATCAGCCATGAAAAGGATGTTCAGTCAAGACAAGCTCTCCCCATATGAAGAACCCATCAGAGGACAAAGAGGTCGATGGGTACAGGCTAGTGAAGGAGCACGGTACGACTGTTGTCAACTTCTGGAAGTAAAAGCAGCATCTGCCAGTGCGCTTGAAAAGCTCTGAGGCATAGGGAAGGCTTGCCTACCTTTGGAATCCAAGACATGATAAGACACCGTTGAATCAGAAGTCTAAAATATTCAATAGGAAAAGAATCAGTTTTAAATAAATGCCCTGCAAATGAATCACTTCCTGCCAGTTTCTCTCTATTTGCAAACCTGATCCAGAACAGAAACCTCTCAAAAGGCTTGTGACTCTGTGCGGCAGGGCGGGGCTAAAGTATGGGAAGGGGTCAGGACTGACGGCTCAAAGCTTTGTCATTGTGCATTGGTTGCTGTCAAGCTGAAGTCTCAAGCCAGGAGTTATGGCTGCAGAGAAAATACACGAGAAGGCCAGTGCTTAGCAGCCTAAAGTTGGCTTGTGGACTCAGAACAGAGAAAATAGAAGTCGGAGAACAACGATTTGGATTCGTTGCTTTTGTAGGATCATCTGGAATCTCAAAGATTGCTTAAAGTGAGAGGAAATGGACGTAAGATCCTTGCCATTCCCTGTAAAAGTGAAAACTATGTCCATGAATGTTTTATTGATCAAAGAGAACAACAGTGTGGCGTCATAGTTCATCTCTCAGCACCTGCTGAAGTGGACCTCCTCCTCTTCAAGAGCAAACCATCATCAAACATGGTGTTTATTTCAGTTAGGAAGTTGTTTGACAGCATAACAAGACAAAATAAAAATTTTCTGAGAAGCTTTTTAAAAATCAAACCAAGCCACCGAGAACAACAACAACAAACATTAAAATTGAGAGTTTGGGGGTGAGAGGAACAGAAAAATAGAACTAAAATCCAAACCCTTTTCTTGTTCATGTTAAAAATGTATTTTGAGAATTTCATACATGAGAATTTACCTCATTTCCACCTCTCCCCCTTCTAACTCTCCCAACTCCCCTTGAATTCATCACCTCTTATACTTACCATTACATATATATGTGTGTGTATATGTATGTATATATATATGTATGTATATGTACATATATATATACACACACACAGCTCACCAGCTCCATTTAGTGTTGCTCACATAGACACGTGTTTAGGGCTGACCACATTTGATTAGATGACCCAACAGGGGCTCATCCTTAAAGCAAACTGATTCTCCATCTTCCATCAGTCACTGATGGGCTGTAGTTTTCATGTAGGGGTGAGGCCTTGTGAAAATGTCCATGTTGGCACGTCAGTTGGTATGATCACGTATGTTCAGATTTCACAGGTGCAGGGCTCTTGTCATGGCTAGAAGACACCTGTCTTATCCCAGTCCTCTGGCGTTTACAGTTTTTCTTACCTCCACTTCTGTGGTGCTCTCTGAGTCTACGTAGTGGTTGTGCTGTGGAGGTACCACTTGGGATTGGACCCCCTAAAGTCACTGCATTTGACCATGGATATCTGCAATAACCTTCATCTGCTTCAAAAAGAAATTTCTCTGATGAGTAGGGAGAGCTACACTGTGGGTGTGTGGATAAGTATCTAGAATGCTGTTAGAAACTGTATTGACTTAGGAAGATGTAGTCGTAGGTTCTCCTTGAAGGTCTATGACTGCTCCAGCCACAGGATATGTTTATAGCCAGGCAGGAATTACTTCCCACTGAGAGGGCTTTAAGTTCAATTAGACAACGGTTGGTTGCCCCCAAGACACGAGTGCTAATATTGCGCCACTGGGGCTTGCTGAGCCAGTCATTGCTGTGGTCTGCAGGCTTTATGGGCAGGAAGGAATGTTGGTGGCTCTTCTCTCTTGGCACCCTGCATAGCACCTTTCAATACTATGAGAGCTAGTCCGCAGAGAGGAGGCTTCTAGGTCAGTTCCAGCTAGTTCCTCTAAGTCCTGTGTTGGAAGTATGTGGAGTCCTCAGTGTTTTACCTTCAACTTCTGGGAGGTTGGCACCATGGTTTTGTTGGATAGTCTTTGGATCTTTCCTGGGGTAGGGGTAGTATAGCACTACAGCTCCACGTGATGTAATTCCATTTAAAGTATTTACACATGTGTCTGTATGTATTATATATGTATTTTAAATAAGTTTATAAATAATGTTTCCGTATGGCTTTTTCAAACAACCTTAGTGCTATTTAACTCTCCTTCCTCGCTCTTCCTTCCACCCCCAGTTAAGTTCCCCAGCCCTTGCCCTTCATAGCACCTGTGCCCTACCATCCCCCTCTCCATATCTTCCCACCTTACTGCTTTCTACAGTTACTCCAGGCTAAATCCTCAAATCTTAAGATTCAAAGTGAGAATCAAAAACAAAAGAGAAATGCACCTTTTACCTTTCTTGGTCTGATTTCCTTTACTCAGCCTGAGATTATCCAGTTCCATCCATTTTCTTTCATTTTTCTTTACAGCTGAATAGGGGTCCATTGTGTGTATGACCACAGTTTCATTATCCATTCTTCAGCTGAGGAAAATCTAGGCTGCTTCCCTTTCCCAGCTATTCGAAGTAAAGCACTAGCAGGCATGGCTGAGCAGGTGTTGGTAGAACAGGAATTCTGTATTTTAAGGAGTAATTATATTTAACTAGATCTCTTTTGTGATAAAAGCGGGATTTATTGGAACAAAAATCTATAAAGCAAAAAGTGCAAGTGTTTCCTTCAGAGAGACCTATGTGGGGCTCAAACACCAGTCCCAGCTCACTCCTGTGTGCTTAAGCAGAGGTCACAAAGTCAACCTCCATTTTTCTTATTTCTAAACTCCAGGTCGTTGAAAATTAGTTTTATATTTTCTGTGAATTTCCAGAAATCGGTGCATTTGTTAGATGTTAGTCACTTGATTCATGCATGCTATAGACATAATATATTCAAACATTTTGAGGGCTCCTGAGTGGTGATGTTCATAAGCTATTTGTGAACTGGCTATGAAAAAGATCTCTTTTACATAATCATCCTATGACATTAGTATCTACTTATTGATAAAGGCTTGTAAATCAGGGCTTTGTCTTGGTAGAACACATCATATTATTGTTAGAATTAATGTTGGAATTATAATTTTCCTTTATGGTTACTGCGCATGATCATTTACGACTATGTTTTATAATGTATCTCATGATAGGAGACTGATGAGGCCTGGGGAAGTTGGATGGTGAGAGCCAGACAGTGGCAGACTGCGACTTCAATTTTATTGACTCAGTTTCTGTTGCGAACAGTGTCTTGAGAGCGCAAGACGACTCCCGGAAGCCCTTGGGAAGCATTCGCAGCGTGCACAGAGTAGAACTTTTGCTCTCTGAGAACTTCAGCATTGGGTTCCCATAATTTCCCAGGAAAACTCCCTTTGAAATTTTCTGCAACAAGTAATCTGAAGTGATTTTTTTCCTCTTTAAAGAAAATCCCTGTAGAAAGAAGGAAGTGTTCATGACAAAGGCAGCCGCCTGAGATCCGTGACTCAGTGCATTCCATAAATTATAGATCTGAACTTGGTTTGAGTGAGCGCTGGCATTTCTAATAGCTTGCCACGGCACCTAAGGGTATAAAATAGCTACAGAGGCAATTAGCTTTAGAAAACAGGATTATTAAGTGCATGAACCCTCAAGTTATGTGCAAGCTCAGAAGTGTATATTTAAAAGGGAATTGCCAAAGGGCCAATGGGACGTTGAGAAATCCTGCCCCTGATCGGTGGTGAAAGTGCGTGGTATCTGGAAAGAGCAGAGCTTGCCTGCCTATTCACCTCTTGTGACCTAGGCTTGTGAGAAAGGTGGAGACAGTGTGTAATGGCTGGATGTAAGTCCTTTTAAGATGGAAGAGCCTGCCTAATAGGTCCAAATTATCCCTTCCTTTGGTATTTCCTTAAGTTTCTAAAAGTCTTTGAGAAACTCTCACTTGAGTGGGTGCTCTTCTTTTTCTTTTTCTTTTTTTGTTTTCTGAGATAGGGTTTCTCTGTGTAGTTCTAGCTGTCCTGAAACTCCCTCTGTAGACCAGGCTGGCCTCAAACTGTCAGAGATCTGGCTGCCTCTGTCTTCCCAGTGCTGGGATTAAAGGAATGAGCCACCAAGCCCAACATGTGGATACTTTTTAAAATGAACACAGGGTCGTGCATACACTAGGCAAGAGTTCTACCCTTGAGCTCCATCCCTAGACCCAATTAATGCCATCGATAGTGAAGACTCTCATATGAGAGGCTGAGTACTGGCCTGGATGAGTCCTTGGCTCCTCCTACACAAACAGGGCTGTTACGGTGCAGACACACGAGTTCCCACAGATGTACAGTTATACCCATTCCCTTCTCACTCTCTTCTCTCTTAAACTACCTTCTCAGGCACAGTAAATGTGGATATTAGAACAACTCGTCAGTCCTCAGTCAATTCTGTGGGTATGTTTTCAGAGAAGTCGGTCAGTTCCGCGCTCTCCAGAAGTGCTCAGTCTCCTGTGAATTTCTTCTGCTCATCCTAGTGTGTGACTATCTGAGTCGTCCCTATACTCAGTTCTCTGAGACACAGTGATGACTGGATGATGGGTAGTGGTAGATTTCATTTCTGCCCGAGTTACAGAACTTTCTCCTTCAGGTACTTTTTCTGCAGATGAGAAAATACGGTAATGTTGGCTTCATTTTTTTACTCAACAGTCATTGTAGTTTATGGAACAGAGCTGTGTGCCTCATTAGAAAAAGGAACCGAGAACCTTCTAGGAAAAATACATTAGAGTTCCACTGAACTCCTACATAATTTCAGTCTACACTTTTTTTTGTTGTTGTTGTTTCCTTAAGTTTCCCATAATAGTTTCATTTGGAAATGCTAGTTTTTGGGGGCTTCACTTGGTCTCACAGAGAGCATTCAGATCCCCTTACAAGGTGATGCTTTCGATTTGTTGCTTGGTACATGGACTCTGCATAGAGAAAGGGCATGCTTGGATTATGCTTTGTGGCTAACTAGAGAATTAGGAGAAGGTTTTGGTTTTTTTGGTTTTTCGAGACAGGGTTTCTCTGTGTAGCTTTGTGCCTTTCCTGGAACTCACTCTGTATCCCAGGCTGGCCTCGAACTCACAGAGATCCACCTGCCTCTGCCTCCCGAGGGCTGGGATTAAAGGCGTGCGCCACCACCGCCCAGCTTGAGACGGTTTATAAGATCTGAAACTACAGGCAACACAAATGGTTACAAATAGTGTTAAACACTCAGATCTGACATGTGCACACTAGACCATAGTGTGGGAAGAGAAATGAAGGACCTGCTTGACACACAAACTCAGGGGTGCATCTTACAAACACCATTGCTGAGAAACAAGTTAGAAAAAAGGACACACACTACAGCATTTTTGTGTTCTGTTGTCCTGAGACAGGGTCTCAGTATGGATCCTCGAACTTTGTGGACTGTTCTCCCCCAGGGTTTTCCCGCAATGTCAGTACATGTGCAGGGAAAGCAAAGCAGAGACTCGTGACAGTGTGACATACAGGCACAGAGAACCCAAATAGAAAAGTAGAACATTCCCATTAAAGGAAAGAAAACCTCTTCACACTCGTGTTCAACATGGAATGCTATCCAATACAATAAGCAACAAAATGTAAGTAAGCGTTACAAGGACTGGAAACCAAAGAAGGGGGGAATATCCTTATTTGTGAATTATGAGTATCTACCAAAATAATGGAAAACAGTCAACTATTTGAGCTAATGAGAGTCCAGCAAGTGCACAGACCTAAGAAAACACGTTTAGAACAGGTAAGGAAAAAGACATGACATGCTCATTTCAAAAAAAATATGTATTAAATTAATAAAGCAGCTGGAGGATTTCTCTAGCTGTGAAGCGTTTTGTTCTGGTTGTCATTGTCAGGTTAAAAACCTCTGGATGGCCTCACACTCAGGAGCATAAGGCCAGTACTTGTTAGGCTTGGTGGATTAAAATAAACAAATGTTTATTAAAAGGATGCAAAGTTAGTTGGGGGGGAGCTGTAATGGGGAGGTCCTGGGAGAAGTTGTAGTGGGGGATTAAGGGTGGATATGATCAAGATAGAACACACACACACACACACACCCACACACACACACACACACACACGTGTGTGTGTGTGTGTGTATATATATATACACACACACATATACATGTATATATACACACGCACATGTCTATATAAATTTCAAAGAATAAAACTGTTGAGTACTTTATACTCAGCTGTGCACCTAAGGATCTACAATAATGATTGTCATGGCAAGGTACGCCCAGGGTTGTGATAGTGGCATACTCGGGAAGAGGCTGCTTTCTGATGGGGTTTACGGTCCACTCCACAAGACAGAACTAATGCTTGCTGTCACCAACTGGGCCAAAGACACACAGCTTCTTAAGCCATAGGGAACAGTGTAGGACTACTAATTTGACAAATAAACATAATAGCACCCAAGTTCTTACCCTTAGACCCGTAGATTATGGCATCTCTCAGCCTCATCAGAGGAGCTTCCTTTTGCAAGAGGATAATGATTAATGCAGAGACCGTGCCTGGTCAACATGCTGAGAATAGAAGGCTGGAGAGCTCAGCTGTAAATGGGGCATCTACATCATACTCCCTCCTCCCAAGGCGTGGGAATCATCATGGAAGAGGGGACAGAAAGATTGTAAGAGCCAGAGGCAGTGGGCATCTACAGTGAAATAGTATTTTCTGGGCATGACAACGTCACAGCAGCTGTGACTACATGCTTAAGACTTTTTGCAAGATCAAATCAGCCAAGATCCAACAGAGAACCAGGAAGGGCTCATGATGCCCCCCCCCTCGACCTCTAGCACAGGAGCTACTGGCGACTGATGACTGCTGACAGAGCAAGAGTCAGTTTCCAGGATGTGATCCCAGAGAAGGTACACATGCTCCTGTAGATAGCTGTCCGACCCCCACACCTCTACAGACACCACTGAGTGGACACAGTGACCCTAACAACAAAGCACAGGAAGTTGGGAGGGAAAAGTGGTGGGGAAATGGGGGAGGAACTGGAGAGAAGGGATTGGGGGGGGATTTGATCAAAACAAGTTATATGCACCCATGAATTTATCAAACAGTAAGAAGAAGCGAAATAAAAACACAAAACAATGGCTAAACATTATGCCAACTTTTAACCTTTAAACAACCAATTGGTATCCTCTTTCCATGAGTTTCACTTCCACAAGAGACCCTGTATGTAACAGCTTTGGCACTCAATGAAAGCGTAGTCTGAGGCCTGTCTCTCTTTCTGCCCTCCTCATTGACCGTCTTTTTGTTTGACTTTGACTAAGGCGATTGGTGTGTCGTCATAGTTCTCCCCGGGCAGTGTTGCTGTTCTGCATGTTGGCTTCTTAAAAAGCTCAGTTTCCTCATCTGTGAACTGAGAGGGTTGGTAACCAGCTCGATGGACATCTGTGATGGTTGAGTGCAGTTGATAGATCTATAGTGCCCAGTGCAGTCCATGGGAGTTATGGGTTCATGGCTGAGGGCCAGCCACGCCCACCACTCCCCATTCTTGCCAAGGAATCATTCAGTATAAAATTAAAATGAAGTCAACAGGTTGGCAGAATTTGCAGCACCTTCAGCCCTATAACTTGGGGTAAACATCTTGATATCAAACAACATTTTTGCTGTTTGTTTTATTTTTGGTGAAGTATACCAATGATCCTGACGAAAGTGCACAGCAGAATTAGGTATTATATGTACATGCTTCTCCATTGCATTGCTCTCAGTCCATAGCTACCCCAGAGCTTTGTCTTTCACTTGCATTGGTGAGGAAGAGGAAGGATAAGGTTGCAGCTCTGGCCGTGGCAGCTAGCCTCTCACCTTCAGCGCTTCCTGACTTTGGTTGTGTGGGCCAACATGGTACACCTGTCTGTGTGGATCCTTGAGTATGAGGTGGGCTTTTACATGAGGTAATATTTGATAAACTCAAGGGAAGTTTTGAGACTAGTCTTTTAGAACTGAGATGTTTTCAATGCTGTCAGAAAGTCTGAAGTGTGCTGGGATCCTGGGATGAACCCCAGAAAGCAGAGACTTCCATCATCTGCTTCACAAACATGAATTAATTTGGTCAAATAGCTATTTGTTTGATTCGATTTTAATAGCTTCATCAATCTTTAGAAAAATGAAAATCTCTACAATTAGAAATACGGTTTGAAAGGGTAAGTTTCTTTTCTTTCTTTTTTTTTTTCTGATGAAAAATCTGGGGATTTTTCTAGTTACAGTACATTCCCTGCCAAGAAAAGATTTCTCTGTGTACTACCTGTGACTGTCCTGGAACTTGCTTTGTAGATTAGGCTGGTCTTGAAGTCTCGGAGATCCACCTGCCTCTGCCTCCCCAGTGCTGGATTAAAGGTGTTCCCCACCACCACCTGGCTCTTGCTAAGTTCTTTAAGAGTAGAAATCGGGACATTTTATTCTTAAAATGTCATCTTCCATTAGCTTTTACAACATCCTTTTCTCTCAGTTTCTCTAGGCCTCTTTCTTTTTGGTCTTCTTTAAGAGGAAAATTTAGTGTTATGTGAGCACACTAATGAACTTCTTACAGCAGAAAATAAGGAACAAGCCTTGTCCACTTTGCATCTCTGACGCTCCATAATACAAAATCTATATGCTCTAAAATCTGTCTGTTTTGTTCCTCCTTTGCTATTCTAATTACGTTTTTGTCCTAGCTGGACAACCAACCACAGTAGTGACTCTCTACAACGGTTATAGTGATCTGTTACAATAATGAACAAAACCATCACTGTGGGTGCATCGCCTTCCTCTTACGTCACACTCATCCACTCTGTGCTCCAGTCCAGCAGCCCACTTCCAGCTTTTCAGAATTTCATTCTGCTGAGTCACTATTTTAAGTAATTCGAGTCAAAATTCAGTCCCAGGCTCATCTCCTTCAACGGCAAAGGCTCATTTGCCAATACCCATGTGTCTTAGTGATTGTCAGGTGGATGAAGAAGTGTGGGTGGGCAGAGGTGACCCCTGATTCCACCATCACAAGTTTCTGGATAACTTTCATGATTAGGCAGATACTAATATTTCTGCCACATGTTGTGGATAAGAAATCATGTTATTGGCTACTTCATCTCCAACTCTTTCAAGAACTATAGTGTATTAACTAGAGCATAATGGCATCTTTTGGCAAGGGCAGGCTATCTACTGTTGTTCAAAAGAAGGCACTCAAGCTGCCCAGGGGGTAATGAAGCAAAAAGAAAGAAGATGGACTTAGGTGAAAGCAGCCCCTAGGATAAAATGGAATGTTAGTTTAGATGTCATTTTTTAAAAGAATATAGACATGCAGATGGCAGGGGTATGTTACCACAAAGCACTGGCTGAAGAATGCATTGTGGGACACACATGGTTTTAGTTCTGTTTTGCCAATTTATTCAACATCTCTAGATTTAATTTCTTTCATCCATAAAAATGAGGTTAGTCTAGATCAGTTGTTCTCAACCTGTGGGTCACGACCCCACGGGGGTTACATATCAGATATCCTGCATATCCAATATCTATATTATAGTTCATAACAGTAGCAAAATTATAGTTATGAAATAGCAATGAAATGATTTTATAGTTGGGGGTTACCACCACATGAGGAGCTGTATTAAAGGGTCACAGTATTAGGAAGTATTGAGAACCACTGGTCTAGATCTAAGATCAACAATTTTTTTCTCTATAAAGCCAGAGACAGTAAATATTTTAGGACTTGTGGGCTAATCTGCTTCTGAGGCATCTTCTGAACTGGTCCTAGACACTATGTAAATGAAAGGGTGTGGCCATGTCCTAATAAAATTTTATTCATAAAACCAGGAGGTATTTAGACCCAGTAGTAGGTCATAGATAATTAGTGTTTTATTTATTTATTTTTTATTGTTAGTTTTTTTTTCTGGTGATTGAAATACTAGCCACTACCTCTCACATGAACGTTTTGTTTTTGATCACATACTCCTAGAAGTAATAATACCAAATATTTTAGCACAATGATTTATTGGCCATATACTAATTTATAAATGGTGTATCTACAAGGTATTGTTACATTATACGCACTACAAAACATGACTATAAAAATAAGTTTAAAGGGGACATAACAAAATAAATATAAGCAGATGATCTATTTTCCCTGTCCATCCTTTTAGCTCTTGTAAATTCCTGTGAGACTTTGGAAGCCACTCATCTTATCGTTCGAGGGTTCTTTGGTGGTAATGTTCTGTGTGTGGTACACCACTTAGGTGGCGTAGCTGCCCGGTGATTTTTGGCTGAATCAACTAGAGAGTTAGATCTCAACCATCTGTGTTATCAGGAAAAAGAAGTAGACAAGTGAAAATGAAAGCAGCAGACTAGAGGCCGGGAACTCATCTAGGCTGAGCATTTGGTTGGGCAGGGCTGCCGGGAAAGGTTAGCTGTGGATAACTGAGTAATGCGTACTCTTCATGTTTCACATGAGATCCTTGTGTCCAGAAGGTCTCAATGATGTAACTAGTTGAACTTGGAACTCAAGATTTTACACATTGTATTCCTTCAGTGCTTCTAATTTTAGAAAGAAACCAACAACTTTCCAATTATTAGGGGTAAAATGGCCAAAGTTATCCCTCTCCATATGTAGGTGATTATTTACATGACTCTGGTCCTAACCCACGAGCATTGCTGAAATTGGAGAAGATGGATGTATTTTATGGTTTCTTTCCCAGTCTTTCCAGCTTAAACTTGGTACCTTCTTTAGGCACACAGGACTTAAAGAAAAACTAAAACTCACCGAAGCAGCAGGGTGTCCCAAGAGTGTGCCAGTCATCAACATACAGTAAACATGTTCAAAAGGAATGGGTAAAGAATTTGTTTTCCATGTGACCTTTTATAAATTCTTCCATAAACTGTCTTTGAAGGAAATAGCAGTAGGGAGATATTACATGCACGTCAAATTTACGAGCAGACCTTCAAGGTTACCTATCAAATGGGAGCTGTTTCACGAAACTTTGGAAATTGCAAGTGGGAGATTTCATCTTTGGTGAAGGGATTTGGCTTCAGAATACCTAGTTCTCCAGGGGCTCTAGTACTCAGTCCTTCTTCCCATGAAGTCGATGAGCATTTTAAATGTTGGAATAAGATGGGTTACAAAGGACATGAGAGGGTGTTCAAGTGTTCTGAGTAGGATGGTGTTTGAGCCACTGTGGACTCTGGCATATGATGGCCAGGACAGATGTGCTTGGGATGCTGCCCAGCCCCTGCTGAGTACCTCGTCTATCTTACAAAGTCACAGCTAGGGTCCTGCTTTTGATGGAATCTCTGTACCAATCCACTTGCCCTCTCTTCCCTTTTGGATGTACTTCTGGGCATTTCCCTCTCAAAGTCTTCAGGATGGAAGTCCCCTAAGGTCTGTTCCCTTTCTCTAAGTTAGTGTTTCCATGGAAGGAAGTACAAACACTTTATCTGTGAGTAGAAGGCAGAAGAGTTCTTTTTCTCTTTCCCTGCCTTGCCTTTCACCTGAGAAGCAGGGCACACATGTTCTGTCATCAAAGTCTCTGGCCCCAGAAGGCTATCTACACTTTCTGACTTATTCGTTTGCCCACTTGGCTCTGTCTTCTGTGGTGAAATGTCAGCAGCGACTAACCAGCCAGACACACTGGACACCTGAAAAGAAGTTTTAAAACTGTCCATCTCCCTCCCCTTTAAATCTGTCCAACACTTTTTTTTTTATATGTATTTTGTGGCTACTTTTGTTCTGAGGATAAATTATTTTTCTTCTCTGGCTTCCATTTTCTATCACCCAGTGGAAGTATATATATCACAAATATTCAGAGTTTGAACTCCATTGAAAAAGTAGAGATTTGGGGTAAGTGTCAAAGGGGGAAAAACAGCGGAGTAATCAGAATGCTCAATGCAGTGTGGGAATCCGGTTAGTTGAAATCTGTCCTCACACTCCCTTGGAAAGACTAAAAGCATTGGAGCATTTCCCAGCCCATTCATTCCTTCTCGTTTCTTTTCTTTAGTGTCTAGGCTAAATTTTCCTCTTATTCTCATATTTGAATATAGATTCATGCTATAGGAAAATAACAGCTGAGAAATTGTTTCCAAACAGGCATAAGTTCTGCTTATCTGGAATTTTCCAAATGTGAAAGGTAAGGTGAAGCACGGTCGTGCATCCCCGAGAGCCACTGACCTCTTCGAAGAGCATGGTTTCATGTGTTCAGGGCTGCTAAAAGGTTCACCAGATATGACTTGATGCTAAATGTCAGAGTCTATCATCCTCCTGCAGCCAATCAGAAGGGACTTGCTGGGGTGGGAAGAGAGGGAGGATCTTCGAGGAAGAGTTCAGTGCAGACCTGACAGCCTTCTCCAGGACAGAAAGTAAACAGGGACTTTATGTTGGCCTCTGAATACAGAACTGGTAAAAAGCCCCAAACAGAAAAACAAAAATCTCCCATGGACGGGTTCTAGTAAAAGACATCACGTTATTTACCTCCATCCAGAAAAAGACAAAGGATCCAAAGAGAGCAAAGAGCATCGTCAGCCCTTCTTCTTCCAACGCTTCATTGCACACCTGAGCTGGTTGATGGAGTTTCCTCCATAGGTTTGAGAGGCATTGTTCCCATTGTCAGGGCATGACCTTAGACCCATAAGTAGCTGGGTGAATTGTCTGCTCTTGAATGGAAGCCTTCCTGTCCGTAAAAGATGTCACAAATCTAATCACAGGTGATCTAGGGGAAGACATTCCTTTTAAAAGCACCTTTCATTTTAATTGAGTGTTTGCACCTTTGGTTGGAAAAGAATGCTACTTTGTAGCCCCTCTCTCAGGCTACTCTCTGTGGTTAAAAGAAAACTTTAGAATAGATTCTTCAAGTCTTTAACTAGACTGTCAAGGGCTGCCACCTTTCTGTGCATAGGTGAATTTTTGTCCTGTTTATTCAAGGTCTTTATGTGTAACAACATCTTCCAAATGGTTACAACTTGAACATTTAATTCTTTTTTTTAAAAGTCAAATACAGAAACTTGATTAAAACACTGTATATCCCAAATTTTAATCCAATAAATTCTGTGTAGTGGCAATGAAATGCTGGATTGAGTTTTCACAGATGTCCTGTATGTTACCAGAAGTTCACCCTGCACATTACAAAGAGGAGAACCATGTGCAGACCTCGAGTTGTCCTGGGGTCAGGTGTAGGGTCATAAGACCCGTGCACCTTTCTTTACAACAGTGGTTTGGTACCATGATCTTACCTTTGCAGGCCAACTTTCTAGAGTCAAAAATAACTTGTATATGTTTATCACTGCCCTTTGAAGAAAATGGGAGAAAAATAATGAAAAATAAAGATGGACATTTCTGAGGCTATCCTGATGCTTGCTGCGATTAAAATATTAAAAATTTCCTGCAAATTTTTTTCTTCAAGAAAGAATTCTTATTTAATGTGGAAAACTGAGGGTATGACTGAATGGTCAAGGTCCTCATTCATCCTTTCCCATCCCAGGATCAGCATTGATCTGACAGGATGGCGTCCTGTTTGGAAGGGATCTTCTCTCTCTAACGTCAGGAGAACTCCTGAGTGAGAGGTTCACCATATTTCCCATGCTGTTCAACATCTTTACCATTTCTGACAGCTGAAGAATTCCGTGTCTTCCTGAGTTCATTCAAATGTTCCTTGCTCTCCTATCTTTAGGAGGACCCCTTTTATGATCCTAGTCTGTAATTACTGATCTAGTCATCCCCATTTCTTTTAAAAGCATTTTTTACCTCTTTTATTTAACACGGAGCCCCTGGAACACCAGGGCTAAGGCTTTTCATCTTTTATTTTTCACTCCCACCTATACATCAGCAGAGAGAACAGCACTATGTAATTAGTACTTAGTTGCAACTTCTATTTGTAAAACACCTTAACATGTTACAAGGTGCCCCCAGATTTCCTTCTACTCAATTATCTAGGTGGAACTGAAATGAACTCAAGTCAAGTAACTGAATTGAGAAATCCTGTTAGGGGATAGCAGCTAAGGTAGAAGGCAAGAAAGAAAGAGGGACTAAGGTATCGAAAATAAATGCTATTAAAGCGCATAGACAGGCTTGGGTGGCTACTCACAGCTCTCTCTGGGGACACAGGCTTGGATGGCTACTCACATCTCTCTGTGGGACACGGGTTTCCTTGGATGGCTTGTTCTTGCTCCAAGACAATTTGCTTTCAGCTCCCCATAAAGTTACTGTTACATCATGGGCACTGGATGGCTGCTCTACAGCTGCAGAGTTGTAGATGAAAACAAGCTTTTCTTTATGGGTGCGAGTGTGCACACGCACATGTGCATGTGTGTGATAAGAAAGATGCTGCCATATGACCTAACCATCTTATTCCTATGCATATATGCAAAGGAAATGAAGTCGTCATATAAAGAGAGAGCTGCATGCCTGTTGGTTATTGTGCAAACTGTCTCAGTAAACAAGATACAGAATCAGCCTAGGGACGCATCAACGGATGACTGGATAGAGAAAATACAGTTCATATGATATATACAACAGAACATTCTTTAGCCATAAATACAAAGGAAACTGTCATTTGCAGCAAAACTGATTGAACTGGAGTATATCATACATGAGATAAGCCAGACACATAACAACAAATAATATCATGTTCTCTCTTGGATACAGAAACTTAGAAAAGGTCACTTAACTATAGAATGTTGATAAAAGAAAGCCAGGCGGTGGTGGCACACGCCTTTAATCCCAGCACTCGGTAGGCAGAGGCAGGCAGATCTCTGTGAGTTCGAGGCCAGCCTGGTCTACGAGTTTCAGGACAGGCACTAAAACTACACAGAGAAACCCTGTCTCAAATAATAATAATAATAATATTGATAAAAGAGACTGGGAAAGATGGTGGAGCAGAGATGAGAAGGGTAAGTATGAAGAAGAGGTAGTTAGATATGATCCAAGCATGTTGTATGCATGTGTGTATGACAATATCACATTGAATCCTATTGGTATGTACAATAAATGTGTTAAGTTTTGGAGGAAAAAAAAGAAAGAGATACCAGGAGGAAGAACCCCTGCCATGGTCAAACCCAAAGCATTGTCGTAGTTCTCTTTCTGTTGAGAATAGATTTTAGCTAAAACCACACAAAAAGAAAGTTTATGCGGGGGAGGCAGCAGAACAGAAACAGGAACACTATGTTCCAGAAGCCCCTGAAGTCCAAAGGCACTGGAAAGTCTTTGACCAGAGAAGAAGAAGAAGAAGAGGAGGAAGAGGGAGAGGAAAAGAAAGAAGAAATAAGAGATTGAAAAGAACTTTCATTTTTTAAATTTATTTATTTTTATTTTTTATATGCATTGGCATTTTGCCTGCATGTATCTGTGAGGGTGACAGGTCACCTGGAACTGGAGTTACGGACAGTTGTGTTGAGCTCAGATCCTCTGGAAGAGCAGCCAGTGCTCTTAACTGCTGAGCCATTTCTCCAGCCCTGAAAAGAACTTTCTTAGCAAAGAAAATCAAAGGAAGGAAGACCATATTTCAGTTCTATAGAGATGATTCTCAAAAAGCAAGATTATTTACTTATAATCTCTAAGAGGTCTTTCAAAATTCACTCTAGATTATATCTTGAGCCCCTGAACTCAAGGATATATTTTCTATTATTGTAAATTGTAAATATACTTTATGTCATTATGGTTTAGAGCTGAAAGGTCTCTCAGATCTCCTACATTGAAGGCTTGTTGGTGTTCAAGCTGGAGATGTTCTGAGGTGGAGCTTTCAGAAATGAGACCATGAGGGCCCTGGCCTTGTCAACAATTTAACTCACCGGTCAACAATTTGATGGACTGCTGGAAGGTGATGGAAAGTCAGGAGTGGGCCATAGTAGAAGGGAGTGATTCTTAGAGTTGTGCCCTTAGCTCTTAACCATAGAGCCTCGCTCTTGGCCCTGTGGATATGATGATGTGAGTACCTTGCTCGGCTGTAGCCTCCCTGCCGTGATCTTTTGCCTTGTCATAGACTCATAATAAGAGCAAGTGACCATTAACTGAAGCTATAAACCAAAATAAATCTTTACTTCTTTAGGTTGATGTTCTCAAGTGTTTTGTTACAGAACTTGAAAATGGACAAATGCAAATATTAAAAATGGAAAAGGACAATTCGTCTTCTCTACGCTTCGACAGTTGAAGAGAATTTTCCTGTTTGTCTGGCTTAGCACACATAGATAAAAGAATGCAGGGTAGGGTTCCCAGGAGAAAACATTCAACTTTCATGTGGCTGTTCTTGTCTGAACCAAACTCACTGAAGTGGTTGTCTCATCCCCTCTCACCCAATGACACTCTTTTGTACATGGTTTTATACATTTTTAGGCATTTAACATAGAAACATTGATTATATCTATTTAATGTCTCTACCATTCTATTCTGTCACTTGGATGGGGGGTACTATAGAAATTTCTTTTTAATAGTTGTAATGAGACTGATAAACTGTCAACATCATAGCCAGTTTCTCTGAGGTGACTGGCTGTTTATAAGCTAGCTGAGTATGTATTATCTCTCTCCCCTGTTCTAAAAGCAAGGATCAGTCCTGGAATATGTAATGATCAGGACAATTCTAGTACTCTCAAATTAAAATGAAAGGCAGTAGAACTGATAGATTAGGGTCTTGAAGACTCGGACATTTTCTTTCATTGTTGAATCATTGGAGAGGTCCTGAGTTAGACTGGGAAATGCATGGGGCACATTTCAGAGTCACTAAGCAGTAGCAAATGAGAAATGGATCCACTCTGCTCTGACTATATTTGTGCCCAAAGAACATCTATAGTGGGTGAAGTTTGAACTCAGGACCACACAGTTAATATTGACTCTGAGGAACATGTGTAACTGGAGGTCTAAAGATGAAAAAAAAAAGTCTACCTTAGGACTCTATTCTGTCCTGTATAGTGATCTCTCTCTCATCCCCCTCACTGCCCTCTCTCTTTCTTTTCTTTCTACAACCTACCCAACCTTATTCTATACTTCCTTATATTAGTTAGTTAGTTTTCTCATTATATGACCAAAGGCCCCAGTGAAGCAACGTTCCAGGAGGAATCGCTTACATTCTCTCACAGTATCAGAGAAGTTAGCCCAGCATGGGGAGGTAACATGTGGATCAGACCAGTTTGCATCATGACAGCCAGGAAACAGGAGACACATTCTTGTTTTTTTTTCCCCCTTTTCTACCTGAGCCTCCAGACTATGAGATAGTGTCACCAAGATCTGGAGTCCCCCCCACCCCCCACCCCCCCACCCCCGCCCCGAGTTAGTCCTGCCTAGAAACGCCCTCCACAGAGGTGTGCTTCAATCTCTTAGGTTCTTCTCAATGCAATCAAACTGAAATAAAGATTAACCATCCTAAGTCTGGGGATTGCCTACACAATCTTCATCAAGTACGGCTTGAATATATAAGTTAGGATACATATAGGATGTGCATGAATATAAGTGCTTATTCCAAGACTTCTCTGAGGATATGAGCTGTACATGTATCTTGAGTACCCATGCAGGTACCTGACCCTTCATAAGCAAGGAATATTTATTAAGCAAGTGGATCAGTGGCTGCAGAGGAGTCATCGGACTTAGTACAGGCATCAAAAATATGTTAACCATAAGTTCCATGGAAGACATATCTATGATTCACACACACACACACACACACACACACACACGTTCCACAAATATAAAATGCTGGCTTTAACCTTGTCTGGAGCCACCAGAAGTGAGTTATGACTGGAATCACCACAGATGGTACTCTCGATAGAATTAATGGTGAGTCTAGGACACAGTGTCACCAGATACAGGACACTGCCGAACTGCTGACCGGCGACAATATCAAACTGCGTCAAGTGTCTGTGGACAGATGACAGATGTGCAAATGATTCAGACTTCTGTGGACAACTTAAGTCATGGGAGGCATGATACTCTTAAGTCTCACCAAGATTCCTTCCTAGTTTACTCTGAGTAACGAGAGTTAAAGAGAGAGAGAGAGAGACAGAGAGACAGAGAGACAGAGAGAGAGAACTCCCCCTTTCTTTTGTTTTTGTGTTTTCTTCAATTTATTTGACTCCCTTCCCCTATCCTTGTCGACATGACAGAAATAGCCTTTAGACATTTCCCCTTCTCTTTTATTAACTACACAGGCCCCGGGTCTCAAAGGAAAAGAAATAAGGAACAGCCTGAAAAGGATGATAAAGTCCCTCTGGGCAGTTTTTGCAGACTCATCCATCAAGGTTCACCAGTCTTGGAGAAAATCCGGAGGCAAAGGGATCTTGCTGGTGTCCTGTGCCCCCCACTGTTCCCCACGAACCCCTTGCCAGTTCCTACTCTCTCTTCCGGGTTGGGTTCTCCAACCCCACCCTTCCTTTCTGTGGCCCTGGAGGGAGGACATGAGTCAGCACTTAGGCTTGAAAGTGTGATCTGCTTCTGAGTCCTCAGGAGGTAATCATTTCAGAAGATCTAGGACATACAACTACAGAGAAAGTCACCCTCCCCACCTCCTTCTGCTCTGTGGCCAGACCCTGACTCCCACTTTCTGAATGCAGTTTTAGCTGGATCTTAGCTGGAACTTTAGAACAACAACAGTGTGCAGTGTGTGTGAGTGTGTGTGCAATTTGTGTGTGTGTGTGAACATTTGAACAACAGTGTGTAGTGTGTGTGAATAAAATATATACAGTGTGTTTGTGCAGTGTGTGTACAGTGTGTACAGTGTGTACAGTGTTGTACATTTGTGTGGGTTTTTTTGTGTGTATGTGTGTGTGTGTGTGTGTGTGTGTGTGTGTGTGTGTGTGTTGGGGAGAGGCTGTTAGAAGAACAGCAGTGATTACCGCCTAAGTCATGGACAGATAGCTCTTTCAGAGAACTCCAACAGTTTGAACATCTGGTGCTTGGCGGCGTTGTCTGGAGAGGACAGAAGAAGACAACAGAGAGAGCCAGAATCGCCTCCTTTGTTCTTCAGAAGAGGAAGCACATTGGCATTCTCTCTTGGTAGCTTGTTAAAACTTAACGGCATACCTTTCCAATCAGTTCTTTGGGAAAAGGAACCAAGTTCACTAATTTCGTTGTTGACTCAATATTCTTTCTGTCCTGTGTTCAGATTTTTCACTTTGCGTGGGAAAATCAGTCAGTAGGGTGTTTGTGGCTAGCTCACTGTGGCAGTTTTTGTCTTGACTTTTAGGGAGAGGACAAACAGGATGAATGTGGGGCTGCTACGAACCTCCCTTTGGGTCAGGCAGTTCTGAAGAGGGAAGCTACTTTGCTCCTCTGGGTTAAGAGTGGTAGAAAGCCTCACCCTCAGCTCCTTTTGCAGCCAGCAACCTGGTATAACCTAATCTGGAAGCTGTGGTTCTTCAGCCTACAATGGAGTAAGGACGGCTGAGTGGCTGAGCGCTCTCTCACCCTTCTGTCTGTTGGGTGTCTGTTGGGCTGGTTTCAGTCTTGCTTGACAAGGTGTCTCCTTCCCCCATCAAAGCAGACTCAGGTTAGAAAGGGACAGTGGGAACTGAATGCTGAAAAATCCAGAGGCTGGATTCTTATTTCCAGTTGTCTTGTGGCTAAAACAAACAGGAAGTACTCCCATCATGCTCCTGTAAAAATATCAAATATGAGCCTTTTCTATCAAATACTGTAAAACTTGTGTTAAGGATAATGAATTTAAATCTTTTTATCCCCGCCTCGCGCGCCCCCCCCCCCCAAACACACACCTTGTGAGACTTTGAAGCAAATGTTTTTATTTCCCTCACCCTAGTAAAACCTTTGTGTTTCAGTCTAGGAATGTGATGGCCAGGAGCAGCGACACCTTCCCCCTCTCTTCATTTCCTGTGCACCAGTTCTTTTGAGAATAGCCGATTGACTAGACCGTGAGGTCATTGGAGCACAGCCAATGGGAAAAGACACAGTCACCATCAGAATTAGTAGACAATCCAAATGCACTTCCTGCCTGTGTGTTCACTTCCCAAGCTCCCTCTTGACTGGCTCTTTCTTTGCAGCCCCAAACTTATTTCTCATACTCCTATTTAATAAAAAAGGGTCTTGTTTGTAACTGGCTTCTAAGTAGAGAGAAGTCCAGATCTCCCTCTGGCTTTGCTAATGTCCCTCTGGAACCTGGGAGAAAAACAATGGCAGCTTCCTCCTTGTGAGGAATTAGGGATGCATGAACCTTTGCAATCACGGAGGAAACTAAGAGACCATCTACAACGTGAGCAGAGGAAGGCCCTGAAGGCAAGGCCACGCAGCTGCTTGACCAGAGCCTAGGAGCAGAGTTTTAGCTTCCCTCTCACTTCCTGCCACGCTTTCATTCCTAATGGGGTGAAGCTACCTGGGTTGTGATTCATTAGTGAAAACGGAGGGATTTGTTCCACTGTTTATGAATACTTAGTAAAAGAGGGAGAATGGCTGTGTGTGTGTGTGTGTGTGTGTGTGTGTGTGTGTGTGTGTGTGTGTGTTTGAATGCTGGGCATTAAGAGGATAGAAGTATCCAAAATGTTAGAAACATGATCTAGGTGGTTCGGGATTTTTACACTGTGGAGAACACCACCTACTATCTCCTTAAATTCTAGACAACCTCCCACTCCCGGTATCGTGAGGCCGGCCTGCGAATGAGTTCAGTTCAGTAAGTTTATAGACATTGCTCTTATGCCTCTAAAACGCTTGTGACTAGACAATCAAAAGATGAGTAAAACTTGATCTCTACCCTTTTGAATTCCACAGCCTTTTTAGGTGAACTTAAGCGGCTCGGCCTAGGAGGGCTGAAGCAGGTCATGACTTACTCAGGGGACCTGGGTTTTCTCTGCAGTTTTAGAACTTGAGGAGGTGTCCTAAAGTCACCCAAGAGTCCCTTGGGTTGGTTACAGAATGGGCTTTTTAGGAGTGCTTACACTGACTGTAGAGCCAAACAATGGCTTAGATAATGGGTGCCATGTGGCTTACCCATTTGCCTTTTGCCCCTGGAGTTTGGGGAGACTTCTGAGGAGTTGTACACAGTTAACTCACATGATGACTGAAGACTGGAGGCGTTTTCAGGGGCATTCCAAGCCAGGAGCATCTGAACCAACTTATCTTCAAATTGTCAGAGACATGTCAGATTTGTATATACCAGGATTTTATTTCGTTTATGTTTGTTTATATGTATACCTTATTTTACATGTACAAAATATGTCTATATGTACATAATTGTATGTATATTTGAATGAATCATTGAGTGGATGCATGTTGTCTCTCCAAATTAATATACTTGCAAGAGAATTAAAGTCCACTAAATTTTTTTCTACAGAATCTATCTTTTTGTTGTTGAAAAGCAGCCATACTCATGAAGTCACTGCGGCTGGAGACAGTCAGTTGTGGTTGATTTTCCCTCCCCACTCCTTCTCCGCTGTTTCCTCTCTTCCTTCCTTCTCGCCCCTTATTCCCCCCCTTCATCCCTTCTTTCATCTCTCCTAGCTTTTGTTCATTATTATTTTTAAAAACATATAGAAGAATGAGGGAATCTAGCATGCCAATTTGTCCTCATGAAATGGAGTCAGGAAAAATCCCCTTCAATGTCAATGCAAAGCAAGTTTAAGGCATTAGAAAAGAAAATTTTCATAATTGTACTTTTTCAAATGGGAAGCTCTCAGTATTAGTAATCTTCACTGAAGACTAAGACTTATCATGCTGCTGCTCCCTACGCTGGGGTATCTGTAGACTTAAAAAAAAAAAAAAGCACAAGCCACCGGAAGCGGAAGAGCCAAACAACAAAAGCAGCAACACCTGATGGTGCCAAGTTCTGGTGACGCCATGGACTTGCTACAGCAGGTCCTTTCTGCTGCACCTGAATGCGTGAACACCCCATGAGCCAGCCGTCCTCTCCTACACTCCAACCTAAGGGAATGAGCGCATGCGCGTTCCTGACACGTACGAGAAGGCTCCGAACAGCCCTGCTTGTAATGGTCCCTATAAGGACACCACTCCAACGTCTGTCATTAGAATGCTGGATAAAAATTAAACTACATTTATGAATGAATCTGAATCTCACAAACACAATACTGAGCCTGGACACCAACAAATTATTAAAATTTTATTTCTGCCCATCTTCCACCAGGCAAACTTAGCAGGCAGTGTTAGCAGCCACAGCAATGCTCCCTCTGTAGGGAAGCAGTGTGACCGAAAGGCCACGCCAGGGGCTTTTCTTCTAAATTTGAAGCTTTTATATTTCTGAGAATTTCATACAAAGAATTTCATTTATGCTTTATTTACGTCATTTCTACCACCCCATCTCCCCTTCTAACGTCTTTACTCCCTCACAAATTCATGACCTCGTTTTCTTTAGTTATTGTTATATGTTGGTAACTTATCAGAGAGCTCATCCCTGGGAGGGGAGGGAAAGAAGACATCGTTGATCTTCCCTCTTTAGCCGCCGTTGAAGCTCTTTATGTAGGGGTGAGACCTTGGGAAATTTCCCCTGTCTATGTTGATAGCTCAACTAGAATTATCACTATGCAGGTCTTGTATTGGTAACCATACCGTTAAGATTTTATATGTATAGTTTACCCTGAGTCTAGATGACATTCAATAGCAGCTGGCTAGGTGTGCACACCCACACCCACACACAGTGCATGTGTATTTTTAAGTAAGCTTACAGGACTGTTTCCCTCTGACTTTTACAAACATCCTCGCGATTATTCGTTTCTCCTTCCTCACTCTCTGTATTATCCTCCCGCCTCCCCAGTTAAAATCTCTGCCCATTTTGTTTTTCCTTTTCCCTTTTCATGGCACCTGTTTCCTACTACCCTCTAGAGAAGATCCCCTCGCTCACCCCCGAGCTCTTTCTTCTGGCTTCCCCAAAAGTCCCTTTAAGAGGCTGTGTGCTCTATTGCCTGCACTGGATCCTGAAACGCTGGTTTCTTTTGGGAAATTTCTCTGAGTTCCAAACTAGTATTTGTGTACTTTTCTATGTACAGATTATAATTCATAAGCAGTTTTTCTTTTTAACTCCTGAAAAAATAGTTATGGATATGTTTTGTTTCTATGTCTCAAAGCGTTTGAGTTTTTGACCGTTCACAGGTTTAGGGAAAAAAATACTTTTCTTTTCCAATCTAAACTTATAAAAGTTTACCTTCTATATTCAAATCTAAATTTAATTTAGTATCAAGTGACTTTACAAGTACCAGACTTGAAATGATGCTGACTATTTATACCATTGTCCATATATTAGGTTCAACATCATATTTTCCTTGACATTGGAAATGAATGGGCATTTAATTTTTGGACGAGGCAAGGGCAGGATGACGGGGCAATGGGTGACTGTGTGAGACATGTCAGTCTTGGTCAAGTGTTCTTGCTGTTTCTCAGCCCAGGCTTGGAAGTCTGTTCTTTTAGATTTCATGGTATTCTACAGGACTGTGTGGAAACCACCATAAGGCTGACTATTCAAGAATGATGGAATTAGTCATTTTCTTAAAAACTCCTAATGTGGCTAGATTAGTTGATAAGCATTCACATTGAAGCAGAAGTCTTATTTACACAATCGGGGGATTGCAAACTACATCAAAAGGCTCAAAAACCCAAACAAGTGCATTCTTCTGATGGGCAGGCAACCCCACATTGTTGCTACCCAGTTTTAATATCCCCAGAGGCGCAAATACCCATGTGAAGGAAGTAGCACCTAATTTAATCTCAAAGCTGGAATTCTGAGGAATGCAGTAACCTTTGAAGCATGGGGAGCCGTCTGTGAACTTTTTAGTAGAGTGTGTGAGTGTATGCACCCGTGTTTGTGCGTGTGCATGCGTGTGGATATATGTGCGTGTGTGTACATGTTTGCTTGCACGTGAATGACAGAGGACAAAAGTAGGAACCTCCTCACTCAGCACAATAAAAATCCACCTGAGCTTCCACTGGCCATGCCAGCAAAGAGATGCAGGAATTCAATAACACATCGAACAACATGACAAATATTTATAAAAAAAATTCACACCGCATAAAAGCTGTTGTGGTAGTGCACATCTGTAATCAATCTGCACATTTGTAAGTACAGGAAAGAGGTGATCAGGATGCTTACTGCAAGTTCAAGACCAGCCTGGGCTACATAGTGACTTCTAGGCTACCTAAGGCTACTTATCAAGACCCTGTCTCAAGAAACAACCACCAACAAATAGTCCTCACAAATAGTAAGTGAAGGTTTTTGTCCTCTAAGGTTGTTTTTACTCTTTTACCAGTAAAACTTTAAACCTGTGGTTCATACCTTGTCTCTGTATCTTTTTTACTCAATCCCTCTTGAACTCTCTGATACCCAATCTCCATTCCACCTCTTTCACCCTTTGTTTAAATTGGCTCCTGGAAATCCCCACTCGCCATTTCCACTCTGATGTGCCTTCTCTCATCTTCCCTTGCTGTCTCTTCTCATTGCTTCCCTTGCTGCTTCTGAAGACTTCTCATTCCTTCCACCCATGGCACTGTTCTGTCTTCCTGCTCATGTTCCATCCGTTCCAGAGTTTCCCAGATGACTCTGACTCCTTCTTCAGCCCGCCTTCTACCTGAGGTTTGAACCGAGATCCCCCACTTTTCTTACTGGGCACCACAGTGGATAGAGATCTCCCCTGCTCTGAGGGCTGCAAACATGCAGGGCTGGTGGCTCACGGATTTACCGCTCATGCCCTGTCCCTTGCTCAAGGTTCATTCCCATATCTCTGACTGACCACTGGTCATTTTCACTTGAAACTCTTCCCAGTGTTTGAAACTCAGCAATCTCCAGCTGAGCGTGCCCTCTCCCCCACAAAAGCCAGTTCCCTTTCCCAGTTCCTTGTTTCTGCCCTGCAGTCCTTGTCTCAGTCACTCCTGCTTAAAACATTGAAATCATCTCCCGTGTGCCTCTCATGCTTATCTTTGCTCACCTGGAGCTTTCCCCATCCTATCGGATACTTCAGTTCTGCCGATTTCTTTCTTCAAAACTTTTCTTACCTTCTTGAGTTTCTTTCCATTTCCTTCCTTGGGTTTCCATCATAGCAGAGCCTGGTCATTTACTGTGCCTTCCAGCCAACTTCTCTGTCTGTACCTTCCCATCTGCCAGCCTAATCACATACTGTTACTCCACAGATCCCTGAAATGATGTTTCCCCACCGTTTCCCTATATCCAGCCTTTGACTGTTCCATATTTTTTTTATTACTCATTCTTGATTGCAGATTTTAAAGCAAATTATTATTCTTTGTGTCCCAGTAGGTGCTGGATACCTTGCTAAATTCTACCTGATATAGATACAGTTGTTCTAGTAATCAAAGGAAAAAAACCTTCACCACCCATGTTGGGAAACTAGATCAGTGTCCAAATAATAAGATAAATGGGGATTAATAACAAAATTATTAGTGTGTGTGCTGGGTATGGAACATCAAGACCAGAAAGCCAAGTCTTGGGTTTATATATATAATTCTGGGCTCTGTTCCTCTTAAAGCTCAATGGTGGTGAGCTTTTCTGGGAAGAGGGATGAGTAGCCTCCCAGCTCACCAGTGTCTGGAGATGGACTAGCTGGGATTCTGCTGTAAATTTTATAGTGCTGGAATAATTGATGAACCCCAGGGACTTTTTAGTGAATTCCTATTGGTTCATTTTTTTCTTTTGATGGACTTTTTAAAGTTATTGTTGACTCTTTGTGACTTATGTGACCCAGAAAATCACTAAGTCCAAGCTCAAGTGACCTGAAGGTAAACTTTTATGTGCAATGACAGTATCAGAGAAGGCTCTGGGCCTTGTTTTAGATTGTACTTGGCCAGGCTCATACACACACTTTCTTCAGAAAAAGGAACCAAGAAAGAATATTTCAATTCAGTTATACCAGATGTTGGGGACGAAGATGTTGGAAGAAGATAAAATAACTAAGCAAATTAACTTAAGAAGGAAAAGAGAGGTTTAAAAAAGTTTTTAGGAATCTATTTTTATTTAAGAAGGGAGTTGGTGTGTGACTTTGTGCTTTGTTCTGAAAATCACTTTTATTTTCCTAACCACACCAAATTGATAAAATCCAGATGAGTATTTGGCTACATTTACTTTCTGGATAGCTTTGTCAAATGGTGTCCATCCAGAAAAAGGCTATCCATCTTGAGTTCCCACCATAGCCCACTATAAACTAAAGGTACAAGTAGGACCAGCTAGTACTTTTTAACTCCTTTTGTTATTGCCATTCTGTTGAAGACCATTACCCTTAAACTGGC
Source organism: Peromyscus aztecus (assembly GCA_902168405.1). Lineage (NCBI taxonomy): Eukaryota > Metazoa > Chordata > Mammalia > Rodentia > Cricetidae > Peromyscus > Peromyscus aztecus. The sequence continues at coordinate 28,398 of CABHPQ010157766.1, forward strand.
CATGTTGCTCAAAGAAAATCATTTTTTTTTTCATGAGTGTCTAATGATATGTGGGTGCTTGTACTAACACACTGAGCTATATATAGTAGCATTCCCATTATGTTTACAAATCTGGGTTCAGTGAGAGATCCTGCCTCAAGAAAATGAAGTGGAGAATAGGCAAGGAAGGTACCCCACATCTACTTCAGAGGTGAACAACTAGGCCAATATTACAAAAAATGTTCATGAGACAAGAACAAGAGAATGTCTAATGGACTCGGTAGCCTGAAAAGCACCAATGTCATAGTAAAAGCAGGATTAGTGTCAGTTGGTTTGGGGACAGAAGCCAGACAGGAGAGGGTTGAAGAGAGAATTGGGATCATAGCAATGAAAACAGCAAATCTAGATGACTCTCTACAGTGGAGAAGCTAGGGAATGAACTGGAAAGGAATGATAATTATGGGTGCAAAGGGGTGGCATTTAGGTGGTTGATTATAGAGTCTGTTTATAGGTTTACATGAATGATTCAGAAGGCAGGGAGACTCTATGATATCAAAAAAGGGAGATAATGTAAGGAGACCCCCCCCCTTCTAAATGAGGAAGGAGGTAGATTCTAGAGCCTACCAGAGGAATTGCTTTTTGATATAAGGGATACTTCTTTCACATAATCAGAGGGTAGTATGAATGTGGCTGTTGATTCAGGTATAATTAGATGTGTAGCACTGGGAAAAGAAACAGAATAGCTATAATACTTTGGTTTAAACAGTAGATGATATCTATGGATAATTTAAGAAAAAGAATAATGTGTTGGATGAATTATGGCTAGCTAAAAAACAAATGAAGGTCTACTATTAACCAATGATTATCCTCCCAACACACAGGGGACTTGACTCCATCTCTGGACAGAGAAACAGGTAAGTAAATACAGTTTACCCAAAGATCTAGTCCACCTCTCAGAGCAGAGTAGCATAATAGGGTCAAGAATTTCTTGGTTCTTCCACTGGATGAAGGTGAGAAGTCTCCCTGAAGTGGGAGTCACATATCCTCCCACTCGCTTGCTCTCCCTCCCGCTGTTCATTGTCCAAGGCTTCCCAGAGGCTGTATTCTGACCTCTTCCGCAGGAAGTGGAACATCTGTCTCCAGGCACCTGGTCAGAAAGTACCACATGGTGACAAGGCTCTTCATCATCTGGCGTTGGAGCTACGTCAGGCTGGAGTCTGAGCAGTAAGTGGGATTGATGAGGCACTCCAGTTGCTGTGTGGGTCTCTCCAGCAGTGTAAAGAACAGGACAGGAATGTTTTCAGAATAGTACCTGAACTCAAAGGAAGCACTGGGTACAGAGACAGCACAGTGGGGTCCTGCATCAAGGAGACACATTTTCAACACCCTTCCTTGTACAACAGCTATCCTGATAGCATTGTGTTAAGGAGCCCACGACTTCATCTAGAACCTCTTTTATTACTAGTTACAGCTATTGGCAGTGTGTGGGACATCCTCGACCATCCAGAATGGCAATGCCAATTCTTGCTGTTTTTCTCCCTATTTGTCCCTTTCCCCATAGAGAACTTTGAAAACTACATCATAGATGTCAAGAAGAAAGATAAGGAAACTAATGTAAAACTACAAGAGTTTGTAATGGCTTTAGCTTCATGAGTTAAAACGCTTTGTCAGTTCTCTGAAAACTTTCCTTTTCTTGAGGACTCATCCATGCCTATCAAACTCCAGGAGACTTTTCATGTTGTTCAAATAAAATCTTCTAACTTACTAATTTAAAAAAAATTACTCGTAGCAGTCAGAATACTTGTGTTATCTGAGGAGCAACTCAAGAGCCATAGAAAAGGCTGCATGACTCCTCCCTTCTTGGTCTGAGAGTCATTGGGTGGAAAGTAAACATAGCACTTCCCGAATGGAATCTGGAAGCTCAGGCTGTATCCTTTGGGTTCCAGCTTCCACCTGATGCTTTCCTTTCCCCTTCCTTATCTCATTCATTTTCCCGATTGGTTGTTGCTATCTGGTGACTTTTTCCCCCATTCATGACCCCCTTTGAGTCAGGAAATATTGTATTCACCCTTGCATTGCTTTATCATCTTCACAGAGCACAGGGCAGGTTTTGCATATGGTAGGTGTTCAGGACTTTTTTTTTGTTATTGTGTTACAACTAGAAAGTTTCTTAGAAAAGTATTTCCCATCTTAATCCTCAGGAGGCTGGGTGGTCCATCCAGCAGCATACAGTAGACTTATGCACAAAAGCTTACAGTTTGATTCCTGAGTCTACCACTTGCAAGATCTGTGACTGGGGGTTAAACCACTCTACCCCTCAACCTTAGTTTCTTCATCTTCAACATGAACAGTCCCTATCCAACATGATTGTTGAGACAATCAACTGAGATCAAGATGCCTACATGTTTTAAAGCCGATATGAAAGGCAGAGTTTAATCATGGCCATGGAATCAGAACAGAGGGAACAGGTGACCGAATGACTGTTGTTAACACCTGCCCATGGTCTACCATCTTTTCATCACTAATCCTCAGCACCCAGCACAGGGGGTTACAGGTGGGCTCTCAATAGCCTTTTGCTTTTTCAAGGAATGCCAATTAAATCAGTTTCCATCTCATTTCCACGCTTTTTTAGGGGAGTAGGAAGTAAATGGCTGCAGAGCACTTCAGGTGAATGTGGATGTTGAAGGAGAGGAGTGAATAGATGGAGCATGTTCCTCTTGCTAGGGGTCTCTGGAGGGTAGAGTGGGTCTAGAAGCTTCTGGGGTTCTGAGCACTGGCCTGCCAAGAGCACTTTGCATCATCTGTGAAGTAGGTAATCCTGATGATAGCTGTCACAGCTCAGCTACTGTGGCTCTGTTACTGGGACACTAATGCCCAGATGCTACATAGAAAGCTTCCAATGCCATGACTGAGGCTCTGGGAGCCCTACTGAGAAGACTGGGTGGTTGGACAAGAGACAGAGAAGTAAGCCATGCATTGACTAGAGACGGGGAGAGAGCAGGAGAGCAGGGAGGAGATGATGATTGGAACAGAGCAGTGTAGCTTCCTGTGCCTTCAGAGTGGCCACAGATTTGGAATGCACAGAATTTTCTGGTTTGCTCTTTCAGTTTTACCAACCTAATAACCAAACCAATTTTATTTGTGTTTGCAAAGGTTTTATACTGAACACATCTTTTTGACAATTAGGATAGCAATTTCACCAAATCTGATTTGTGTTGGCCATTCACTAAGGGAGTCACCTAATATAAAACGGATTCTTAGCATTTCACAAAACATATGCAGTTTTAATTTTATTACAGCCCTGTTTTCTTTCTTTATGTACTCTTGAAATAAATGGCTTATCAGCAGCAAAATCTTTTCCTTTGTTTCGCGGAAACTGATCCATTTACCAAGGAGCGAGCGGTGTGTTTTCCTTGTCCACATGCTCTAGTAAGTCACTGTAGAGAACCCTGGGGCCTGTGACGATTTACTTTCAAGGCCGGCCCAGGCCTAGATTGGGAAAGTCCTTCTCAGCCGGGGTTTGTAGGTCCGTAGGAGGCCTAGAGGGACGAAGTGTTTGTCAGATCTTTGTGATTGTCTTCCATGGCCAGCCTCCTGCTCAGCTGGAAGTTCTGCTGTCAATTTACCACTGGCTTCCATCTTCCTGGGGCGGTGTCTTGGTGTTTTGGTTGCTTTGTGGAGAGTAGTACTTCTTCCTCCTGCTGAGCCTTTCTCAATAGTCAAATGTGATCTCTGTGGGAGGATGTGGGACAACTGGGGCCTGGGTTGACGGAGTGAACACAAACAAGGCCATTGCAGCTTGAAGGAAGGACTTGACAAAAGCAACATGGATCTAAGTGCCTTGGCTTTCAACCAGATGAGGAATCCAATTACAGTGCTCTGTACCCAGGTTGGTTGGTTTGCTAAGTGCTTGTGCTTTGCTTTAATCCCGTAGAAATAAACTAGAGAATAAAAACCAGACTGAGAGTAAGTCTTTCACTCAGGATTTGTCTTTAGAGGCCATCAAGATGGAAAACATCTTTTGGAGCTTGTAGGATGTTCTAATTTGTAGAACAGCGAGTTAAAGCTTACAATATGACTCACCTCCTCTGGTACCCTAAGAGCTAAGAGAAGAATTTAATCCCCACAGGATCAGAGCATCCTTGCCCCCATGTATGTGATGCAGTCTGTGCACTAGCTACCCCGACATAGGGACATGATGCTCCAATGGCAATGAAATCTCTAGCTGTAGTTACTCCTCCATAAGGGATGAGAGTATTTGCAACAGAGCCTGAATCACAGCAAGTGCCTGTCACTCACAGCTTGAGGCTTACATTTTACCATTCTTTACCTGTCTTATCTGTTTGTAAGCAGATATGTACATACATTTCTATATCAATAAATATAGTTTTAACCTTCAAGTCTCCGTTTTATAATGTAAACAATTATCAAAGGCACACAACGATTTCAAATCTGGGCGCTTCATTCATAACATTTGAAATGCTACAGATTTTACATCACTTGTGAAGAACCTGCTTCCTTTATTGTTATGACTGTCGAGTGTAGTCCTTACCCTGTGATCTTTCCTTGGGGCTTGCAATTAAATGAGTAATGATCTTGGAAGGTTAAGTAGATAATATGATTGTGAAAACCTATTAAATCCAATTATTTTTTTTTCCGTGACTATGAAACACAATCTCTAAAAGCTGAAGTTGTGCAACTCCCTGGACGGCTCATGGCTCAGTTCAGTGTTGCATCTAATGAAAACAAACCCAAAAATAAAACACAAGTGATCCATGAGGCTGTCTCTTTGAGCCTCATTGCCTATAATTGTAAACATCTGAACTTAGGATTTTCAGGAAAAGCTCTGCTCTGCAATTCATGCAGAAAGTTAAGAATAGCCCAGCCTAATGACTGTTTTTGTCTGACGACTCTCCAGACTACTTGTCCTGATTGTCTCAACACAGGTAAGTGAGGCATTCCTTTTTGGACACATGAGCTCCTTTCTGAGCAGAAGAGCCAACTGCTGTTGGAGCGCAGGTCATCTGCTGCCCTCGGTCAGTTACGACCCTCAGCTGGAAGTTTCAACATGCCGTCTCTGGTCTGTCTTGGGAACGATTGTTCATCCTGAGGAGGTGACATGTTGGCCCACGTTGGCACAGTTGTCACCTGGGCATGGGCGTTGTTCTGGTGGCAGCTGCACCCGATACTAAGGAAAGAGTGACTTATGCCACTGTCACCCGCCTTGCTTCAAAGTGGGAGGTGCTCCAGTTGCCTGGTTACCATGCTGTCTGTCACAAGACTTAATGACCTTTATAGGGTGGGACACCCTCTCTTGAGTTGCCTTTAGATTGTTAGCATCGGATTCTCTTTGTCTTCTCAATAAAGATAGTGAAAACTATGCTTCCTCTTCTAAAGGCATTAGCTTTTGGACTTAAGTTTATGATATGTTTAGGCCATTGGTGTGTTTATAGATTTAGTTTACTCCGTTCACAAGAACAAAAGTTCACATTAAAAGAAAGAAAGGGGGAGGGATCGTTCCATTCATTTGTAGTGCACATTAAGTTTTACTAAGCACCTTTCCAGAGCTCCTTCCTCCCTGAGGCAAGCCTGCCATCTGAACACTGATGGCATCCCCACCTTCCCTGTCCCTGTGAGCCGAGGACTGGCCAGGGAGACAGGGCGCATAAGAAACAAGCTTAAAATCTTATACTTTGTTTCAAATTTATTCTCCCCCAACCTCCTCTGTCCCTCCCCCTCTCTTCTCCCTCCTCCCTTCCTCCTCCTCTCCTTTCCTCTCTCTGTTTTTTTTTTTTTTTTCTTTACCAACACCTTGAGGATTTGGCTCTAAAATTATCTGATGATGCTTTTAGGGCAGAAATGATTTAATGGCTGATGAGATGGCTGAGAGGTGAGGGACCTTGCCACCAAGCCTGTTGACTTGAGTCTGAGCCCACATGTGGAAGGAAAGAACTAAATCCTGCCAGTTGTCCTCTGACTTACACATGTCCTGTGGTACTAGTGCCCCCAATAAACAAACATAAGAAAAAATTAAATGACTTGATAATACTCCAGCTAAGTAAACACTACAGAAACAACTCACTGAGGATGTCTCCAAATCTTCTGGTGTTTCTATTGCTCTCGGTTACAGGGAAAGAGGTTATCAATACTTTTCTGAGGTGCTAGCTGGTGCTGCTTTATTAACCATTCAAATATTCCAGAACTTGAATTCTCCTCAACAGTGGACTGTAAGCCTCTTGCTGTTGTTGTCTGCCTTGGGGACACACGGAGTTGAGGTTCAGTTACTCTCCGAGGTATAAAGAACGCTCAGAGATCCTGCCTCCCTCTGCTTAAGGGTCCTCTGCTCATGAGGGAACAAACCCAAAACAACGTGGCTTACTCCAGGTTACAGGTGTCTCCATCACGGGAGAAACCTTGGCTTCACAAACATTTCCATCGGATCAATAAAAAACAGCCTTTTTTCCAGTGAAGAATGCATTGTAACTCTCAAGCTCTGTGGGTTAGAGTCTGCCCAATGGAAGTGATACAAAATGACATGGATTTAGATTTTTTTTTTTGAGATAGTTTTGCCTGGAAATGGCAAATATACTCTACAAATGATCATTTCTAAGATATTTTATTGTGTGCATACTGTGTTTTGGGTGAATCCTAGTGGATCCTTGAAGGAAATGCTGAGCAAAGTTCAGAATAGGGCTTTATTGAGAAGTTGCATGCTCCATTGCAATGATGAACGGCCCAGGCAGCCAAGGGCATTTACAGTAAATGGGGCGTGGGCTAGTCAAGGGGCCCCCGTGGCTCTGCACTCTTTTGTTTGCCTTTGAGACTGCGTTTGCCTAAGTTGGTGTTCATAAACACCAAGGCAGAGACTATTTCCTGACTAAGAATCCCTTTGATATTCTAGCAATGACTCATGGAGTCACACATGCCCACAGAGTGGCCAGTGTCACCTTCTGAGGTTTTCACGCAGGACACGTACAGCACGTAAGGCAGGAGGAATCAACTCTCCTCCACGTCAGCTTGAACTACATCAGGCACTCTCTCTCACCCCCTAGTCGGGACCTGGGGAATTCAGGGGTCGGCAGGCAGGCCCTTTTGCTCCATAGAACTTTCCCTGATGCTCTGCTTGTAAGCGCACCACTGCGAGAGTGCGCACCACACTGCCTTCTCTCTTGATCCATGTTTGTTCTCTTTTCCCATCGTCATTTATTCCATGATAGAATCCCTGGTGGCCGTTTCTGTTTGGTACACAGCATACATACGTCCACACTTACAGATGGGTGGCTGGCTCGGTGGGTTGCTGACTCATGAGTGAGTGAGGTAAAATGCATAAGATTCCTAACAGCTACCCTTTCCCTCCGTCCCTCCGTCCCTCCGTCCCTCCCTCCCCAAACATATATTGTGACAAAATGCAGGCACTGCACTTGGTTTGAGGAGAAAGGGCTGAAGGAGGAATCTGTCATTGTGGAGCCACGATTTCACTAGCTGCTTAAATGCGAAAAGAAGCCATAGAGACATTTTGTCTCCAACTACAGAAGAGTACTGATTGGAGATACCCTGGATCCCTCTCGCCAGAGCTGGGGAGAAGGAACATGTGTCTGAAGTGAGGTGGACTGAGTGGATTCAGGCTTTGGCATGAGTGTTTTAGAAACTACTAAGAAGTTGGTTATGACTGCCTCTCCACAGGCACTTCATCTAAAACCAAGGGTGATTTTGAGGATAACGCAGGAAAATGCTTCTTAAGGTTAAGCAAGTATTTTATGGTAGTTAATATCAGTCCTATTATTATTCTTGGGGTAAATGAAAAAACTAAATTTTTATTTTATAAATGTGAATTATTTCAGAATATGTTTCACTGCCACCCCCCGCCCCCCAAGACATTTCTCTGCCACACACTACACAACCAGCACCCAGTGACTGTCTCCATTTCAACTAGGGACTGGTTGCATATGTCCTTGTTATTCAAAACATCTCTGGAAAGCTTTGTTCGGATGTTTGTTGTTACTTTTCTTCTGAGTATGTGATAATGGGACATGCTTGACTCCCTGTGTGAGAAGTTAGAGCCCACAAGTGCATTAGACACCAGGTGCCCTGTAAGTACCCCTGTTTACTACCGTGAAACATTTACTGACTGACACCAGCGTGGGCCTGAGTGAGCTAATACAGTTTCCAGTTGGAGTCAATCTCAAGATGCTTCACTGTGCAGAATACAGCCCTATAACATTTCCAGAATAAGCAAAATACTTAAGAGTGATACTGTTTAAGGTGAAACCTACATTTTTGAAATGGTAGAGGTTACCAACGCCACCAAAACAATAGTAACAATAAAAATACCCAAATCATCAGACTAATCTATTCAAGATCCAAGTCTTTCCTTCACTTGTGACATGTTAGGGGCCACAATGTCTGGGAGAGAGCAAAGGGTTGGAAGGCCCCACCCTAGATATCATGTCTCCAAATGACTCACCTTAGAATAGGTCTGGAAAGGGTACATGCCCTAAGTACTCCACAGTTGGGTTGGGGAACCCAATCAATAACCCTTTTGTTTTTCCTGGAGTAGCAGTGAAGTATCTATAAAGCCCTCCCAGTGAAATGTGATACCAATACCACAGGGCATGACTGTTACGCCAGTTTCTGTGGAGGACTGAACGGCGACACAAGCGCTTTCACTGAGAACCACTCTTGCCGTGTTGCAAGATCATTTCCTATTACGTAAGAAGAGTGACTTCTTCCTCAGCTGTGGCCGAGCTGCCAGACAGATTTCACAGACTGCCCTCTGTGCTTCAGACCCTGCTTACTCCATGGCAGAGGACAAACCGGCTCTCTTTAAGGAAAACCTGTTGCGGACTAGGCTGTAGAGTTCCCATTTGCAATTTACAGGCTCCCTGGTTTCAAAGTGGTTTCTATGAAGTTATTAGGTCGAATTCATCTGAACTGTGTTTGGGGTTTGTTTTGAAGTTACAAACAGGAGAGGTGTTTTGAGTAACAAGGACATATGCAACCCGTTCCTGGTTGAAATGGAGAGTCGTATAATATGTGATAGAGAAATGTCTTGAGCATTGATAATATCTCTTGACCCTCACCATTTCTAAGGATTGCCTGACATGCGCAGTCTATATTCACGTGCAGGAGAAGGAGTATCAGAAGCACATATTTTCTCCAAGGCATTTGTCCTGGACAGTCGGCAGTACAAGTGGTACTGATGGTGTTGGTTTAAAAGAACCTCTGTGCACTGATTTTTTTTTTTTTCATCTGAAAAAATGGGAAGGCAGAACAAGATGATCTCAAAAACCTTTCTAGGGTAAATGTGATAATACTCTGATTTAGAGAGAACCTTCTGAAATAACTGGAAATCATAAACTCATCCCATACTCTGCCTTTGCTGGCAGCCTGCCAGAAGGCCAGTGCTCTCCTCCTCTGGGCACAGTGCTGTGTGCTGACTTCCTGCCCTGTGGTGAGCACTCTTCTCCCTTTACCCAGAGACTCAACTGTCAGAATGCCTGTGGGAGGGGCTACAGAGCACCCCCAGGCAGGAGCTACACTGTGTCTTCTGCTCATAAGGGTGTTTTAGCAGTCTCAGTAAGATTACTCAGTGGGGCAGCGAAGAGAGCCACAAGGACCCACTTCTCAGATGCCTTTCTTCCTTACAGTGTAGTCTGAAATTCTTGCCTAGACAGAGCCTTCGGCTGTACTGAAAAAGAAAAGGACCGTGAGCAGCAGACTGGTCCTAAAGCATACTGACTAGCTCTCAGCTACCAGGCAGAGAGGTGTTGCCTTTCCTCAGATACGGCCTGTTGGTGTATTTTGTCATCTTAGAATTGAAAGCAAACACATTTTTTAAACTCAGAAGATGACTTTGATTTACTTGTTAATATTTATGAAGTTAAGATTCCAAATAAAAATCCCGCTCTCAAGTTTTCTCTTTTCTGAAAACTTCTGGCCATGTTTGGATGTGTGTTTCTCTAAGTTAGCAAGCAGGCAGAGTTCAGAGTCCCAGGTGGTGGTTGAGATCTTCCACAGTGACAGACCCTGCCTGGCCTATTTTATGGTTTACCTTGTCGGCCTCTCCTTGGTCACTTCAGCAGGACTCTTCAATGGAGTTGGTAAACCAAGTCCAGTGTCACCTGTACTAGGCGAAAGACACTGGAATCTAGAAGCAGGGACTTTACTGTGAGAGGTTCCCTGGGAGGGAAGCGGTGTCTGACAAAAGGGACCTGCAGCAGGACTTCCCACCTGAGGCTCAGAGTAGCTCGGAGGTTCTAAGCTAGGGCAGTGGGCACGTAGGCTCCTGGTACTGAGCTCAGCAGGATGGAAGGGTGGTGCCCCAGGGTGGAGGACCTGCTTTCCTTCTCACTCACCTTGGGTCAGCCCTGAGGTGATCTTACCATGATCACCTAATACCAGTAGAAGTGTTTGTCAGTATGGTAATATTTAGTCTTCTGCTTCCAACTCTACTCATTTGTGGAAATGATCCTTAGACCCTGCAGCTGTTGGAACTATGACCGAAGCATAACAACTTATGGTGTCTCAGATTTGCATGGTCCTTACATTTCACAACAAGGATCTTGGCTTGGCTAATATTTTCAAGCCCTAATAACAGCAATCAGCGCTTGGGTTGGTCATATGGTAATAAATAGGCACCCATCTGGACATGGCCTTGTAAAACAGGGCAGGAAATGCCACATCATATGGAAAGTTGTACTTTTAGTTTCATAACTCAACTTTTGCCTAACAGAGATACTTACTGAAACAGCCCTTGTAGCATAAGGCATACATTAACATATTTCATGAAAATTGTATCTTTGTACAAAATATTTTCCTATAAATCTTGAGTTATCACCGTGACTCTGAGGCAGCTGGAGATGTTGTTATTATAACTAATTTGTAACAAAAGGAAATGGGGACATAGGAAAACGAAGTCATTTTGTTCATGTCTTATAATTAGGGAAATAGAATCAAAACTGATTCCTGACACGAATCCACTCTACATCTCTGCCTGTGTCATGTGTGTGTTTTTGAGGGGATATTCACGTACCCAAACACTGAGTGTCAGTACCGTGGTTTGTGTATCTGTGTGGATAGTCACACACCTAAACACTGGGTGTCAGTACAGAGAGGCAAAGGTTATTCTTTTTCAACCTAAGAACTTTTAAAGTGCTTGCTTAGAAAAATGGCAAATGTCTTATAATACATACAGCTCTTAAGAAAAATTAAAACATACTGTGAACCTCATGCTAAGACTTTTTCCTTATATTTAAGGGGTAGGAGTCACAATACGAATGATCTTAGTTTCCTTTATGATCTCTACACACAGTGTTTTGATGACTGGCTATAGAAAACATCTATAATGGATGACACCATGCAGAAGATGTTTTCCCTAATTGTGAAGTATGTCCTGCTATTCTCATTATCTAAAATGTGCTTTAGAAACCCCATAATTTAACGATGTTGTTATTTAGCTGCAGATAGAAAATGTTCATACACTCCCTCAGCCTTTGGATGTCATCTAAACCACCCCACATCTCTTTCTCTGGCTGCTATGATACGTTATCAAAGGAAAACATGCAAAGCAGGTCCCTGGCTTGGTGCAGCCCAAGGGCAGGACCGACATGCCCAGACTTCACCCCTTTCTGGGGCCCTGGTCTGCCTCTTCTTTCCTGAGTCTACTTTGGGGGTCAAGTCCTGCCTTTCTTTACCTTCTGGGACTTCCATAGTGCATGTTTGGTGGGCCTTGGAACACTTACAAACACATTCTTAACTCTCCTGTAGAATCGGTTGTACAGTTTTAAATATTTTGGACTTTGTAAATATGGGGAGACTTCTATAGAACTTTGTGTTTTGGGAAACTATGGCATATTTCTTAGGAAAATATCATTCTTGTTCATAAAGGAGGTACTCAATATAAAAATTCCTTTGCGATCATTAAAGTATCTGTTTCAAATACTTATTTTTATAAAGTCATAATTTTATAAAGCAATTAGATGCTGTGGTATCCAGTGACTTTTGAAAATTCAGTTTTATGAAGTAAAATCGATTCTTTCAAAAGCCATGAGTATTTCAGCATGTGAAGTTGTGGTACTTTCAGTAAACGTGCTTCTTTTAGCACAGGCTAGGGTGGGTTTGAGCTGCGTGGGGGGTGTGGCTTCACCTTCCGTCCTTAGTGATGGAAGTGAGCTGCAGAGATGCTCATTCCTTTCTCTTTTAAAAAGTATTTTATTTATTATATTACCTGTATGGATCATGTGTGTGTGTGTGTGTGTGTGTGTGTGTGTGTGTGTGTGTGT
>CABHPQ010157767.1:0-15757 GCA_902168405.1 Peromyscus aztecus
CAAGCGCTCGAAATCCAGTGGTTTTGCGTGGTTCAGGCCAAGACAGACATTTCAGGTGTTCCGCACTCTTCGCGAAGTTTTTGAGTTTTTTTTGAGACAAAGTCGCACAGTATAATGGGGGCTGGCTTGGAGCTCACTGTGTAACCCTGGCTACCCTGGAACTCCTGGGTGATCCTCCAGTTTTAGTCTTTAAAGTGCTGGAGTTTTAAACACAGCTAACACGCCCGGCCTGAAAAGCTTTTAAAGAGTGAGATTTGTTCTTAACATATTACTTTAATAGTGTTTGAATTTTTACTATACGCTTTAAAAATGTTTTTATTGCGTATTGAAATTTTTACTTGGAAGAATAAAGACGGTAGCAGGTTGTTCAGAGATAGCTAGGACTCGAAAGAGGGTGGGAGCCAGGACTTTCCAGGAAGTTAAGAGACCTTTGGCGAACTCTGAGCGGGCCTACAGGAGGTGGCAAGGGTGTCAGTCCCTGGACCATGCAGTTGAGGGCCCAGGAGGACTTGGCCAGCACAGGGAAAACAGCCGTGCCTCGGGTAGCGGTTCAGCTAACCTTCCACCATAGTGCCTGTTATAGGGTGAGAGAGCAGAAGAAGAGGCCTCTGACGTCTGAGGGGCAAAGGTCCCCTAGAGGCAGGGTGAGCTTGAGGGCTTGGATTTGCAGGAGGGGGTCCCTCCTTTATGGATAAGTGCTGGAGTATGCTTTCCCTCTCTGCATCTGGTCTCTTCGGAGAATCGCATCAAGGAACGCTACCGCTGAGAAAATGAATGGTTCACAGCTTGCTGCTGTCACTTCCCATCGCAATTTTAGTTTGCTGAGCACATGCTATGTGTAAGAAACCCTGGAAAATCTTTACCTAGACTGCCTCGTTGTTAGCTGTGGGAAAACAAGCCAGCCACAACACCCAAATCTAGTCTTTATATGGTGCGGAGCGGCTACCCACCAACCCCACAGTTCCCTCAGAGTTTTCTTGAGTGAGAGCAGAAGGAAATATAAGATAGAAGGATTTAGAATGTGGAGATAAACAGAAAATACAGGATAGCCTCGAGAGGGCCTGGAACCTATTCCAATGGGCCCTGTCTCTGCCCTAGTGAGCAAAAGACCTCCCCCCAGCACAGCCAAGTGCAGACCATCTCAGACACCTGCACTCAGGCCCGTGGTCCAATCATCCTTTCTATGCAGACCTGCTGGGTAAAGCCACTAGGAACCTGAAAATGGGCTCCCACAATATGGGACATCTATGCCATGGCGTTATAGACATAAAGCCATATTTCATAAACCCTGATATATATCTGAGTCACTTGGAAACGTTTAAGGGTAGATTATGAGGAATCTGTAGCAGGGCTAGAAATGTGCCTTTCTGACAAGCCCCCCCACTGACGCTGCTTGCCCAGGGACCACACACACGTCTGGCTTGGAGAGCAGTGCTAGGAGGTCCCATTGAGGGAATGCTTGAGATATTGGTTATGCTCACAAGCTAAAGATTGCTCAGCTCAGGCTGTGCAGGGGCGCCCCAGCCTCTAAGTTTCTTGTTCTATGGGAGTGGGATTCTGGAATCCAGTAGTCAGGTTTTATATCTTGGTTCTATAGTAGTTCTGTGACTTTTAATGAGTGACTTGAAATCTGTATCTTTGTGTGCAAATCATGATTGCAAAGATGTACACATGTTTTCCTGAGGCTAAAGCTATCAGAGTCTAGCAGGTAGTAAGGCTCAATAAGCAATAATGCTTTTGAGTAGCAGAATTTGGTTGAGGATAATCTCAAATTAACTGATTATAATCTGGATTATAAACTAATTATAAATTATAAATAATTATAAACTGATTATAGCTTGAGAACCAGCAATAATGGATATGGAAAGGGAGAATGCCTGCGCCTCCACGTGGTGAATGTGTGAACTGCAAGCACAGTGCTTCCTGGGTATTCAGTCCTAGGGAGGGAGGTAAGTACTTGTGGTCTTCCACCAGCTATGACCTTAAGGAAGTTCTCTGGATGGCAGCACTAAAGGATTTGGATCTTCGGATGATCTCTGCGACCTCTATGGTCTGAGTTTCCTACATAGCTAGATTGTCTTCATTCTCCAGTCTCCCAGGCCGGCTGTTGGAGACCATTGAAGACACCAAGTTTCCACATTCTAAACAACTGAACCCCTGTAACCCCACTAAACTCTCATAGGCTTGTACCTCCAGGAAGGGATGGAAGGATTGGCAGAAATTATCCAACTCTCATTAAGCTACATGAGGCTTTCCTCGGGCTCCATTTGCCCCACCAAGTGCTAGGGTACCCTAGACAGACTTGAAATGGTTAATCTGACAGCCTTCCAAGCCCAGACTATACCAGAGGCTCAGAACTCAGGCTGGTCTTGAACTTGTGATCCTCCTGCCTCTACCTCATGAGTGTTGGGGTAACAGGTGTATACCACACCTGGGTTATGCAGTGCTGAGGATCGAACCCAGGGCTTCATGCATGCTACGCAAGCACTTTACTAATGAAGGGAAATCCCCAGCCTAAACCTTTCTCGTTTAAGTTAATTATCTCAAGGTGTTTTGTTATGGCAAGAGAAAGGTGACAAATATAGTCATCATACCAAGCTTTGGGGTCAGGGTTTCCTCCTAATAATCCTCCATCCCCATTTGGTGCATATTCAGTGATGAGAAACTTGTGGCCATTACCATCAGCCCACCCCAACACAGTCACAGCTAAGCTGCCTCCCGCTCAGAAGCTGGGGTCCATGCATAGCCGACTGCATATGGACTTAACCTGGGTTCCAAACGGTTTCATCAGTCAGAAATGTGATTTCTTACATAGACTTGTCCCTAGAGAAAGTGACTTATCCCAGTGACATCATTTTGTACCCTCCCCTCTCTTCTCCCTCCTCCCAACAGTGTCCCAACAATTTGGAAACGCATCTTTGTGGTTGCTGATGATGACTGAGACAGTGTTCACCACCAGGCTCGGCCGCATCTTTTATTGTCTTTTGGAAACAGTGACTCAGGATTCCTTAAGGATTGCTTGATTAGGGGAAGCAGCAAGTCTGATGATCAAGGAGGCCAAGTTATCGTAATTGGAGAGGGTACCAGTAGTGATCGGATGCAGAAAGAGGCATCTACTGAGACTATGTAGCATTTTGTTCTGAAATCCATTTCTAGAGAGAAGTGATGTAAATGTTTTTTTTCCTAAAGATTTATTTATTTATTATGTATACAGCATGTATGACTGTAGGCCAGAAGAGGGCACCAGATCTCATTACCGGTGGTTGTGAGCCACCATGTGGTTGCTGGGATTTGAACTCAGGACCTCTGGAAGAGCAGCCAGTGCTCTTAACCTCTGAGCCATCTCTCCAGCCCCCATGATGTAAATGTTTTAAACAAAAATGCCCTAACCAAAAACCATGAACCTCCTCTGGCCAACAGTTTGGAATCTCTCTTCTTACTAGGATTCACCTTCCCTGACGGATGGTAGCTCTCGGTTTAATGGGTTTGGCTATTCTTTTAAGAGTTGAGAAGTTTTTCTTGGGCCAGTAAGATGGGCCGCTTGAGCACAGCACTTGCCACACAAGCTTGACAACCTGAATTCGATCCCTGGAACCTATGTGGAAGTGGAAAAGAGAACCGACTCCCAAACTTGTTCTGTGATCTCCACTGGTGTGCTGTGGCATGTGTGCCCCTTCACACAATTAACTAAATAACTTTGAAAACATTTTAAAGGTTTTTCTGGTTTTACATAGAATGATGAGTCTCTCTGTGTGTTATTACTACTAGAAAATAACCAGGATGCCATGAGATCTGAGGCCCTAGATGCCTGGTAGATTTGGCATAAGCTGGTCCTGAAGGTGGGTGATATGCAAGCCCAGCCAATGCCACAGGTACCAAATGAGACATGGCTTTAGGACCAGTGATTGCTCTGCACTCCTCATACTTCTGAGGTGAAGCAGATAGGCAGGTATGGTCTGAGAAGGTGAAGCCAAAAGAGATAAAGGAGACAGTTTTGTCTTTCCCTCACTGGGGTAAGTATTTGTCCCTTGGGGGCCATTCAGGATGTGTCCTACACCAGGAGACAGGAGAGATCGTGGACCATCCAGTTAAATGGAGCCACAAGCACTCAGGTAAATGCTCTAAAAATGTCCCCACTCACAGGGTGACATCTATGTGAGAAGGTGGGGAGAGGAACTTCAGCTAAGGCTGCTCTGGTCCTCTCCAGGAAGCTAAACCTGTCCTGAGATCTCCCACTACCATTTTCTCACCAGCCTCTACCACCAACTCCAAGGTGCT
Organism: Peromyscus aztecus; assembly: GCA_902168405.1. NCBI lineage: Eukaryota > Metazoa > Chordata > Mammalia > Rodentia > Cricetidae > Peromyscus > Peromyscus aztecus. The sequence goes on from CABHPQ010157767.1 coordinate 4,279, forward strand.
GCCCGCCAAAACCCTGAAGGGGAAACTTCATGGGTAGAGGCAGCCTTTGGTCCACTAAAAAGAGAATGAGCATCAGTCCTTCTAGAAAAGAATTCTGAGGGAAAGAGGAATACAGATAAATTTATTAGTTAAATACTGATTTTACAGCCATTTCACCTTAAGACAATGTTAACAGGTTGTGGAGGCGGGGAGGCACGGGAGGGCAGCCTTGAGGAAGAACACAGTGTAAATGATGATTACAACAGAATCTTGGTTCAAAGCTATTCTCTGCTACGGCCGGTAAGGTTTAGGGGTGGGGGCTGGGAGTTTGGGGAACAATGGGGTCATGCCATAAGTTGGCTACAGCTCTGTGGGTGATGAGGACAAGGAAGAATCTTTGGGGGCCCCAGTAATGGGAGAGGGAGAAGGCCAATTCTAGGACAGCTGTCAGCATGGCAATCCCGTCAGGCCCCGAGACGTCTTCCATCCGTCACCTTTGTCCTTTCACAAATTTCTTTGTGTTGTTTCTGCTTTGAATTTATGTGGCAAACACTCTGTATTTCCTAGACAAAGGATCTGTGCTGGAGAAAGGCCCAGATCCAGGCAACTGACTTGAGAGGCCATGGCTTGGCAGGCTCAGAGCAGGCAAGCTGGAGTCCTGGGAACAGGATTGTGCTGTAGACACAACCTCCAGAGGGACCCAAGGTGCAGATGAGTGCAGTCACCAACCTGCTTTGGTGGCAGGCTTTGTCCCTCCATGGAACCCCTGTGTGTGGCGGGGTGAAAACGGATGCTTGGAGCAGCACCAAATGGCACTAGCCTGCTACACCACTGAGCTCTAGCTTTGCAGGGGGTAGGAGATGTTCAGGCTGGAAAGCAAGGGGTTTAATGTTGGAGTTCCTAGGAGAAAGGAGGGAAGGCGCCACTGCTGGGCTGTGATTGGATGAACGTCCTGTGTGATGGGCCTTTTCCACCATCTCCCCAGGGAGCACTCAGTAACATCAGCATCGCATCCAGCACTTTTGGAGTCAGATCTGGTATGGGGCATGCAGGGACACGCCATGCCTCATGGGGAGTGTTGGACAAGGGCAGGGCTGCCGCATCCAGTCCACATCAAGTAGATACCCTGCTCAGGATGTAGACGGTGTCTGGAAGCCCGGGGCCTCTACAGCCACCCTAGGAGCACAAGGAAAAACCCACTACCTAGAACCACTGGGGTGAAGGGTTGGGTGAAGGAGATTATGTCTCTGTCCTGGACAGGCAGGTGGAGAATGAGAAAGAAGTCTCCTGCTACACTGGAGAGCCTCACTGTGCTGCGCTCACAATGAAGGTGGGCTCGTCTCTAAGAAGGCAGGCTCTTTCCAGCGCTCCACCTGGAAAAGGTGTTTGAAGAAACCCAGCACCCACATCCCTAAGCGATTGTCAACAACTTCAAGTTCTACTCAGTTGTTCTTCGGGAGTTGTTCCCAGACAAAGGGGCTGGCCAACGTGCCCCAGCCTCAGACTTTGCTGGCCCCCAGGTCCCAAGTCCGAGCAGGAATTTGAAGAGGGAGAGGGGATGATTACGCGGTAATTATGTCCCCATGACTGTCAGCCAGGACCAGGCTGTTCCAAGAGTCCTGCTTGGAGCTGGCCTGTGACGTCTGAGTGACAGGAGATGCATAGCCTTGTGGGGAGAGCTTCAGGGCCGACAGCACTGGATGGATGGAGGGCCCGTGGCCGGACACAGAACTGACAGAGAATGCCTGGAAGGGAGAAAGCACAGTGAGCCAGCAGGATGCTCCTGGGGGACCAAGGACCAGGGCTCGGGAGAGGATCAGGGAGTGAGCACTCAGCTGCTTCCCTAGGCCCTAGGGCCCAGCTGCAGGGGTCCGTGTGCTTCCACAGTGGCTCCCGAGCACAGTGTAAGCGCAGCCATAACCCAGGAGTTTTGTGCTGCTGTGTTTTTTTTTAAGGCTCTGACAGCCATAGGAAACACTCTCATCACCACTTCCAGGTCAAATAGAGGTCTTTCTGGTCAGATTGAGGTCATCCTCTCCATCCTGAAAGGGTCCTGGCACTTTTGTTTCTGTGGAACCAGGTTCTCTCTGATGGTAGAATGCTCAAACAACCTCTCACAATTAGAGGTAGTGGGGCTGGAAAAAAGAAACTGTGACTTCCTTGTCCCCAGAGAGGCAGAGGAACGGCACCATCATACCTTCAAGAGGGCATGGTCCCCTGCTGGGCCATCCCAGAAGGCTCTCAGGAAGCTGGAGCTTATGGAAATAGCTTCCTGCTCACCACTCACCCACCCTGCCCACCACTCACCCACCCTGCCCTCTGTGGTTCCCAAGCCTGTGCCCTGCTAACAGGGTCCTCCTGGCTTCTCCTCTGAAAAGCCTTCAAGGCCGAGGCCAAAACACTTTAAGCTCTAGGGTCCAAGTTTGCTTCCAACCCCAACCCCCAAGTCTGACTCAGGAAGTAGTTGTGCACATGCATCCTGGGTGCAGTCCCTACATCCTTCTTCTTCCCAAGGACCACAGCACAGGGAAGATGCTAAACATGTGGTATTCTTTGTGTCCAAATCATCACCGCTGATGGACAAGAGATACCAAGGACTCCGAGGCTGGGCTCTTTGAAGCTCAGCAGCTCAGGGTCAGGCTACAGCTCACCTCCCAAGGCTGACCTGGCCACTAGGAATCTATTTTCCATTAGCCCGGTCACACACCCACCTGGGATATGGAGGTACTGTGCCCATAGTGAGATGACAGCCCAGGCTCTGTCTTGATGGGGCGCATCTCTTCGCTGCTGCTGCTGCTGCTGCTGGTGGTGGTGGCGTTGCTGGAGTTGCTGGAGGCACTGCTGGTGGGAGGGAGGCTCTCCCCAGGAGGACCTGCAAGGGGACAAAAGCGAGGATCCTTACGGTGAAGAACAGCGGTTCTCAAAATCGCACAGAGGCATCCAAATTCCGAGGAGACTATTTGACCTACTTAAAACAGTGTCTGATGTTGTCCGGGCTGGTCTCAAACTCACTCTGTAGTCAAGGATGCCATCGCACTGGTTTTCCTGCCTCCACCTCCTGAGTGCTGGGATTACAGGCCTATGCCACCACTCCCAGTTAATGGAGTGCTGGAGATTGAAGCCAGGGGCTTCGTGTGTGCTAAGTACCCACTGAGCTACATCCCCAGTCCCAAGGGAACTTTTTCAAAAGACTCATGGCTCTAGATCCATAAGCTCCGGAGACCACATTCTGTTTGGGGGTTCCACACTCTCAGTGTTGTTTTTAAATGTAAATACTATCTATTTCAGGATACTGCCAGAGGGTTCTCGGACAACAACCTATAATGAACTATATTAATTTCTCTGTAGCAAAATGTGAACAGCCACACTGCTTGGGATAAGTGGAGATTACAAATGGCCTGTGCCACTCCAGAACAGGTCCTGCTACAGAATTTATTTTTCCTGGATTCCGACTTAGAGGCTGAGGGCTACACACCTGAACCCAAGGGCTCTGCTGCAGCCATAATCCAGGAGGCAGAAAGAGGGTAGGACAGGACCCCTGGGGAGTGGCAGGAGGTTGAGGTGGGAAATACTTCTTCCAGAAGCCCCTGTTTAATGTAGGAACCTAGAATGCTGGCCATGCCTTTGGTGGTGAAAATGGGCAACTTTGTGAATCTGCCTGCTTGGCACCGGTGAGAAGGTGAACTGTCCATATCACATGAGCCAATCCATTTCCTCTGCTGAAGCCAGTCACATCCTAGTTTGGTAGTGTGGAGCACAGAAGGCTCTGGGTAGGGGACATTAGTGACTCTCTTCTCTCTCTCTCTCTCTCTCTCTCTCATATATATATGCACATATATATACATACACATATATATGTAATTTATTTTTATTTTATGTTCATTGGTGTTTTGCTTGCACGTGTGAGGGCGTCAGAAGCCCTGGAACTGGAGTTACAGACCGCTGTGAGCCGCCATGTAGGTGCTGGGCATTGAATCTGGGTCCTCTGGAAGAGCAGTCAGTGCTCTTAACCACTGAGCTATCTCTCCAGCCTTGTAACCCCCTTATTAATCTAGAAATTAAGAAGGCATTGCCAGGTGTGTCGGCTCATGCCTATAATCCGAGCACTTAGGAGGCTGAGGCAGGAGGGTCATGAGTTCAAGGTTACTCTGAGTCACATAGAAACTAGGAAGACAGAACAGCATATTGAACAGACTATTGATCCCGGAGTGAACATTCCAGATCCCAGTCAATAGCGATGTGATTTTAAATCATTGCACTTGAGCCCCAGTCTGTTTATTAGGAAGACAGACTAACAGACTGCTTCTGGGGGGGTCTTGAGAAGATCACTGAAGGAATGTGTGCAGGTTCAGAACACTATGTGACATTGATGTTCCCCGATTACAGATCAATCTGTCAGGAGCATGGCTAATGGGAACTTGTCTGATTTGATCACAGCATCAAAGACGGGGGCCAGTGAGCAGCATTACTCTCTCAGGCCCCACGCTGGTCCAACCAGCCTATTGCAAGGTGCTGCCTTCTTTGCTGGGTTATCTTTCTGTCCTGAGAGAAGAGGTTGGAGGAGGAGGTTACCACCCTACCCTGGCAGCCTACCAGAGCAGACATGGTTCTCGAATGCTCTGGGAACACTTGACTTGTTCACATACTCGCACACAGACCTATTCCTCACCTGCTGTTGTCTTAGATTTATTCAGGTTCTTGGGCTTTCGTTTTCTGGTTTGAATTCCCTCCTTCCGCATCGCAAGAGGCCTGGGTACCTGAAAGGGTGGAAGTTAATATATAAATCTCCATTTGCAGATGTCTGCTATGGTATTGAAACTCCCTCTCTCCCTCCCTCCCTCCCCCCCCCCTACACACACACATTAAATGAAGGTCTGTAAAAGAAGCAGCATGTTCTACGTGGGTTTGATTACAAAAACTAATAAAGTATTCTCTAAATTAAAAAAAAAAGCAGCATGTGGATTCTATTCTTGAGTGAAGACAAATGAGACCTTGTTGTAGATTATTATTTTAAGATGTGTTGCATTCACTTATGCTGTGGAACATTTGTTTAACAATGTAAAGATGTGTTGTATTCTTTTATGTTGCATTTAACTCTGTGAAGTTGTGTTACTTTGCCTGTCTAAACCACCTGATAGTCTAATAAAGAGCTGAATGGCCAATAGCAAGGCAGGAGAAAGGATAAGTGGGGCTGGCAGGCAGAGAGGATAAATAGAAGGAGACATCTGGGGGGTGAGGGGGGGAAGAGAAGGAAGATCAAAGAACCAGAGAGAAAGAAGGAGGACTTCAGGGGCCAGCCACCCAGCCATCTAGCCATCCAGCTACATAGCCAGACACGGAGTAAGAAGTAAAAAGGTATACAGGAATAGGGAAAGATAAAAGCTCCAAGGCCAAAAATAGACAGGATTATTTAAAGTTAAGGAAAGCTGGCTAGAAACAAGCCTAGCTAAGGCCAGGCATTTATAATTAAGAATAAGCCTCTATGTGTGATTTATTTGAGAGTTGGGTGGCGGGCCCCCCAAAAGAGCAATGAGACCTGCAGAGTGGAAATGGAGGAGACTCCCATCAGGCAGAGCTGAGGGCATGAGAGGGCATAGTCAGGGCAGAGCAGGGCATCCACTCACCCCATGGAGCTTCATGTAGAGGCCGCAGGCATTGCACACAGGTTCACCCTCGGCATTGCGGCGCCACAGCGTGGTGGTGGTGGTCTGGCAGTTGGCACAGGAGAGGCCTACCCGGCGGGAAGCGGACTACAACATAGACAGAAAGGAAGTGTTTTGTGTCTAGCAGGGCTAAGCCAGAATGGTCTCACGTGAGCCCTCAGGCCAGTCTTGGCACTGTCTCTGGGTATCTAGACCACTCACAGGAACAGAGCCAAACCAGAGAGGGACCCCAGGGTATGGCATGAATGGCCTGGACACTGTCAACAGAGAATCTCTTCCCCAAGGTGGAGCTCATAGATGCCAGTGTCTGTGTGTAGAGTGAGGAACTTGATGGGCCTCAAAGAGGAAGCTTCAAGATTTCTCTCTCTAGTCCCCTTCCCTGTCATACACCAAAGTGGGTTGGTATCAGTCAGAGTCAGGTGGAAAAAAAAAAAAAAGAAAAAGAGGCTCAGATACAGACAGCAAATATCTGGCCCCAGTTCCAGGCCTCCCCAGCCAGGACCCACACCCACTGCTTTGCCTTCTTGGACTCTGGGTCTTTCTAGGGGATCAACTGAAAATAAGACAACTTCTGGTTTATGTTGGTCTTCAAGACAAAGGGACTGGACTGGAGATCGGGAGGCCTGGGTCTGGCTCCCTGTGACTGGGGCCACTCACCTCTCTGAGCTTCATTTTCTACTATTGCATGGTGATGGGGTTGTAATAGCTGGGCCTGTGTCTTTGAAGCGAGCCCCAGCTCACTCTAAAGGTGTGAGAAGCTCCCCACTTCCTCCCACCTACCTAAGCCCTCAGCTCAGATCCTTCAATTCCAAAATTTAAAGCTGGGCAAGAGTCGTAAAGCCAGGTACAGAGAGGAGGGTCGAAGCTGGGTGGTCTCCAGGCTGGTGGGCCTGAGTCACAGAGATGCTTGCTTACCAGCCGGCGCTGAGGCTTAATGAGGGGTCGGTTGATGCCGTTCATCTTGTGGTAGAGGCCACAGGCATTGCACAGGTAGTGTCCTGTCCCATCTCGCCTCCAGAGTGGGGTGGACATGGCCCCACAATTGACACACTCTCTGCCTTCTGAGAAGTCATCAAACATATCTACTGGGGGAAAACACAGGAGAAAGGACACACATTATTACTTCTTTGTTTTGCTCAGAGATCTTTCACCTAGAAAGGAGGGCCAGATGTCTCCCCGGGAGATTCATTCTTCCTTGGTCAGGACTGCAAAGTGAGTGGGTTCCACTCTGCCATCCAGATGCAGCAGAACTGCCCGAGGAAGAGTCATCAGCTGCCTAGGCTAGAGGGGACACTTGTGCGTCCAGATCTTGCCTCTAGTGTCTTCATGGCATCCAGCTAACCTGCTCAGAGCCTTTTCTTCATTTTCCTTTTCAAAAGTATGACTGTGTGATGATTTGAACATGAAATGTCCCCACGGGCTTATGTTTTGCACACCTGTTCCCCAGCTGGTGGCACTATTTTGGGAGACTGTGGAACCCAGTTAGGAGGTGGGGCCTGGCTGACAGAAGTCTATCAGTCAAGGTTATACCGGGCCCCTGGTTCCTTTCCTGTTCTGCCTGCCTTCTGGTCTACTGCACTGAGAAACCTCCACAGTATGCTGTTATTCCACCCACTCTGCCATGCCTCCCCCACCCCAGACTGAATCCCTACGAAACCATAAGCTAAAATAACTCTGTCTTCCGTTAAGCAGCTTCTCTGGGTACTGCAGTCATAATAAATGCAAAACAAAACAAAACAAAACAAAACAACAAAAAACCTCATACGGATTATTTTTCCTTTTGGGTAAACATATTTACATTATAGGATAATTAGTGTTAAAACATGTAAAGAAAATACAGGTCACCACTGGTGTTGTGGGCATGTTACTTCATTCTATCCTTTGTAAGACTTTCTATGTGGACACATACTCTTGCCTCGTTGAGGTCAAGCGATATGGCCAGCCTATCTTGCTTTGTTTGCTTAATGTCCTAATGTGTTACCACGTTAGAAATGTATTATAAACGCATTTCAGCACAGTGGAGTCACCCATCATTGAAACGCGCCCCCTCTCACTTACGCTTTTCAGTAACTGCCTAATCTCTGTCTGGTTTCGGATGTTTGTTTTGTAAACACTGGTCTCTTTGTAGGTAAACCCGTGATGAGTTTCTGGCTCTCACGCTGAGTACTACCCTAGAAGGAGAGTTTCTAGGTCACAGAGACTAGCGTTCTATTTACATTCTTAAATTTATCGGTCACTTAGTTTTCCTGCTTGTGACGGTTAGCTTTGACTGTCTGTCAACTTGACACCTCAGAACTATTATCAACTAGAATTACCTCAGAAAAGAGTCCCTGTGAGGGACGGCCTACCTGGGATGGGCTGTGAGCATGTGTATTGTCTGAATTAAGTTCATTGATATGGAAAGACCCTGCCTAATATAGGCAGCACCATTCCTTAGGCGAGGACTTCTGAACTGTTCAAGAGTAAAGAACAGGAGCTCAAGCAAGCAGGCAAGCATGTGTGGACGCATGCGTTCATTTCTCTCTGCTCCTGATGGTGGATGTGCCTCAAGCTCCTGCTGCTGTGACTCCCTACAGTGATGGACTGTAACCCGGAATTGTAACCTAAAATAAATCCCCTCTCTCTTCTCCATTTTTTTTTGGGGGGGGGGGTCAAGGGTATTTTATCACAGCAACGGAAATGAAACCAGCATACTACTTTCAACATCTATGCATGATCTTATGTTATGGTTTGCTATTTTTCCTTGTATGTGGCACAGACAATAAAGACAGCTAATTTAATCCACTGCACCTTGGAGTCCAGCAGACGGGAGTGTCAGCCCTCCCCCAGAAGGCTGCTTTCATCTGTCACCCCTTTCATTCACTAACCCCTTCCTTTCTCTTCCATGTCTGCAGAATTCTACAGTTGGTGAACCCCTCATGGCCCTTCTCCTTGCCTGAGTGAGAGGGGTAGGCTTGGTTTTCTCACCCCCTTTGACCTCTATAAAGCCTGCTTAAAAACTTCCAGAAGTCTCTCTGCCTCATGCCATCTAAGTTTTCTGTCCCTAAGCAATAGCCACCTTGGTCTCCGGATTGCCCTTGTCCTAATACCAGGCAATGCTGAGTTTCTTCTCTGGGGAAGCCATCGGTACCCCTTAGAAGGCAGGATTAAAGGTCCATCCCTCCTTCAGGCCCCAGCCCCGGGGTTTAAGGCTGCACCGTTTGCCAGCTTCGCTGTTCAGTAATCAGCTCTAAGGGAACATTGGCTGGAAGAGGGTAGGGTGCCCTCCCATAACTCTGGGTATACAAACAGTCATTTACACCTGCACACAGGTAGTAGTGTGTCCATACTAAGCAAACAATGTTACGGGTGTGAGGGACTGTTTACTCAGGCCAGGGAGTTAAGGAAAGCCCGCACGGAGAGGCTATTTTTACACCTGTGTCACACTGAAGGCCCTTCATCAAGGTCACCTGCCTCCAGAGGTGACTCTTGTCCATGGTTTGCTCTCTGCTGGGCCACCACCATGACCACCAGCACCAGCACGTTGCCGGTGGTCTGTCAGCCTTGCTTTTTCTTCCCAAGCCTTCTGAGAGCAGTAGAAAGCCAATATCCAGCAGGGCCCGGAACTAGTGGTGGCAGCCCTTCGTTTGCCATGAACACTAGATGGCAGTACAGCCTCAAGATTGAAGCAAGACCACAGACGCTAAGTTAAATCGCACCACGGGAGAGAGGACTTGGTTCATCGTTCTAGTCCAAACCTGCGTCAGCCCTTTGATTGTTTTTCTTTGCCTTGAAAAAGTTACATCCCAGAGATGGCAGAGTATAAAACACTCCTATTTAACCATCAACCTGCGATTTGTGAACCATCTCACCTCACCTGGACCTCTACTACAGAAGGAAACCTGAGATCCTGTCATTTCAGCTCAGTAATGTCTCAGTGTGTTTCTCCAATGGGTAAAGATGCTCACACCAGTTTCTCTCTCACTCTGGTTCATTTAAACTCCAGGGTGAACCCCCACCCCCCGCGATCTGTTGCTGTTTCTGACAGGGAAGATCCCCGCTTTTCTTCACTCTTAGTACATTACACGTGTGCATATATTATCGAGGGAATTAATAGCATCCGTGGGTATGTCCTCTCTGTTACTCACTTACCCTTCCCTGCTCTGAGGCCTCAACACAAAGGTTGACCTGGGAAACTCATGGAGGTACAGCTCAGGTTATGCATTCTAGCAACTGTTTTCCTACCCAGATAAAGTCACCAGGCATCGGCAAATATGTATTTGTCACCCACAAATATTTACCAAACACCTGTGATTTAAGCAGGACAACACAGATGCCACAGGAGCTAAGAGGGTGCCCTGCTCTTGGAATGCTAATGACCTGGTTTAACAAACTGGACCTGAAAAATCAATAAGTGAGTGACAAGATGACTCATTCCATTTTCAGAACTCTCAAGGGAGTATGGGATTCATGGCGGGTACCATTGGTCTAGGATAGGAAATGTGAAGTCCAACCCAGATAGACCTGTCAGTGTAACTCAGGAGCCAAAACAGGAACCGGGCAGGAAGCAAAGACCATGTTTCCTCAAGATGCCTAGCCAGGCATACCTGTGTACATATTCCATCACAAAATTTACTACCCAACCAGTTCAATGACAGGTTATGTGAAATTTGTATTTTTAAAAAAGATGTATTTATTTTATGTGTATGAGTATTTTGCCTACATGTGTGTATCTGTGTATGTATGTGTACCGTGTGTGTGTCTGGTACCTGCAAAGGTGAGAAGGCATTAGACCCCCTGGAACTAGAGGTACTGTTGGTTGTGAGCCACCATGCGGGTTCTGGGAACCGAACCCCAGTCCTCTGCAAGAGCAACAAGTGCTCTCAGGCACCGCCGAGCCATCCCTCCAGCCCCTGCGTGGGGACTTTCAGTGATTAGTACGGAGGACATGTAATGGAAAAGCAAAATGCTGACCCTGGCATGCAAACGGAAAACCAGAGCGTGCAGTGCGTCCTGTAGAGTGGTGGCAGCAGAGATGACAGAAGACAGCTTGGACTGGACTGATGGTGGGGGCTTTTGTTTTCATGAAAGCACTGGTCTACAACATCCGACCGACTCATTTTTAAAACTCTGAGTTTGAAAACAAAGAAATCTGATCCCCAAACAGCTCTCATCACTCCCCTTGGGAGGGGGCATTTTATGTCTGTCGCACACAGAAATACACCCCCCTGGCCCCTGGGTAAGAATGCTTAGCACTTACTTTGGGGGAGAAGGGGTGCCGGGCTGTGAGCCCCAAGCCAGCACCTCTTACTCCTTCACAGGAAAAGCAGAGGGTGCAACTTCCCAGAGGGCCCAGCTGTGGCTCCAGCTGGTGACAGCCTGTCTCTCAGTCCCACCCCTCTCCAGTACAGGCACTGGTCCACCCACTGGGGAGCAGTGGGAATCCAACCCCGGGAGAGTGGGCCAGCAGCTCGATACTCTGAGAGGACAGTCTTGTAATAATAGCTGTAAAGTACTTTGCAAATAAGAGGAAAAACTTCCAACAATGGCTGTGGAGTGCTCTGCAAACACCCAGTGAGATAACGATGATGGATTATTGTTCTGTGGCTGGAGAAGGAGGAGAAGAGGGGCAGAGGGAGCGGGAAAGACCAGGGACAATGGAGACAACCAGGGCGAAGTTGAGAGAAGACTTGGAAATCTAATGCTTTCGGGCATAGATGAGGCCAGACTCGATCCACCAGGTTCCCAATTCAAGTTTGAGGCTGCAAGCTACAAACACTGGAAGAGAAAGTTCACACTCTATATCTGGGGTTCTCAGAATTGCTGCTCATGGGAAATGGAACATTTTCCTAATCCCA
>CABHPQ010157768.1:0-66094 GCA_902168405.1 Peromyscus aztecus
ACACACACACACACACACACACACAGAGAGAGAGAGAGAGAGAGAGACAGTAAAGTGCAAGGTATTAATATCCACAATAGTCATAAAAGAAGGCAGCATATAAAATGAAGCCTACTGCTTCGTAAATTTTACCTGAAATTAATATGCTAGCTATAATATTCATTAAACATTTAATTAACAAGACTGTTCCTTTTAGATTTAAAAGGGTCATTTGGAGATGCTTTTGAATGTCTGGATCTTGTGCCAGGCAAGGAAGTTGGAAATCTTACCAATTTATTTTTAATTCTTACCTTAAGAAATTTTTCTCTATTAAGCAGAGGTATCCGAAAATTTTCCACTAACCTCTGATTGGATACAGTTTAGATATTTTTCTCCCCAATCAAAACAATATAAAAGTCTTACTAAAGTTTGTAGTAAGAAGGGTGAAGAAATGGCTTTACACAGTCTCTCTATTACCTTCCCTCACTCTACAAAGTGATTTGAATGGGATATAAATCCTGAAAGACAGTTTCACTGTTTAGCTCCAATAGGCAGGCACTTTATAGTCAGCACTTAGCAAAGTGTCAAGTATTTAGTAGACGCTCAAAAATATGTCTTCCAAAAAGGAATGAGCAAGAAGATAGGTGGAAGGAAGGATGAATGGATGGGTGAGTGGATAGATGGATAGGTAGGTGAGTGAATAAACTAGAATATGGATAGATGGAAGGAAGGAAGAATGGATGGACAGACAGATGAATGGATAAGTGATTAATGAATGGATGAATGAATGGTGGGTAGATAGATGATGAATGGATAGATAGATGATGGGTAGATGGATGGATGGATGGATGGATGGATGGATGGATGGATGGGTGAGTGGATGGATGGATGGATGGATGGATGGATGGATGGATGGATGGGTAGGTGGATGGATGGATGGGTGGGTAGGTGGGTGGGTGAGTGGATAGATGGATGGATGGATGGATGGGTAGGTGGATGGATGGATGGGTGGGTAGGTGTGTGGGTGAGTGGATGGATGGATGGATAGATGGATGGATGGATGAATGGATGGATGAGTGGGTGGGTGGGTGGGTGGATGAGTGGATGGATGGATGGATGGATGGATGGATGGATGGATGGGAAGTTTCCACAGAGTGAATGTGGTAATGGCAAAGTATGGTAATGGCAAAAATGGACATGTTTTTTGCTTCCATGGCATTTGCTTAGGGATATGGAGTTCTGGGATTTTTAGGACTGCCATAGGTCAGTATTCTTTAAAAATTATTTTGTCTAGTTGTCACCTACATTAATCTCAGGCTAGCTAGAAACATGGAAAAATACTTCAAATTATAATGTCAAGACCTCTTAACAGGAAGTGAAATGTGCTTAATTATTTGGAACCAAGGAATGAACATTTATCAAGTCTTCTCTTGCCAAACACAGTACTATGTGCTTTGAGTGCATTGAATTGTTTAATCTTCTTCATCATGAGGGAGAAATCAGAGTTACCACTCATCTTCCTTTGAAAGATGGCATTCTCTGGTGAGGACCACCAAGTACAGAGTAGGCATCTAGTGGTTTCTGTGCCTACTGGCCCTTCTTTCCACCTTTTCTAAAAACAGAGTCTTCTTCTTTTTAGGTGCATTGAGGTCTGTGGGGCTAGCCCTCCTCTAGACAGGACAGTAAACTAGTGATTTAGTCTTTGTTAATCACGTTGTAGGGTTCCTTGGTCAGAACGATCCATCTCATGTTGAGCTTGTGACTCAAGCATGGCCAACTAGATACTCTCTCACAGATCCTGGTACACCAGGCCTCAATCCAATCCAGCAGCTTCCCTGCCTAATTGATGAGAGCCAAAGCAGTGCCACTGTTGCAACTCAGCCCTTATAGCAGACATAATCAATTATAAAAGCTTGGGGGACATTATGTAAATCTGATTCCTCAATATTCTTAGTATCTGAGGCAAATAGCCCATGAGTCACATCAGTACATAGCCGTTTCTTCTACAGGAGCATCTTCTCCCAGTAATGATCCTACACATGTGCACAGGGCGAAACAAAAGAGGCTACTCTTCATCCCTGTACTTGAACTGAGCAGCTCTAGGTTGTCCCTGGGGCTGACTCCTTTGAGAGCAGTGTACAACTCTCACCTGGCATTTGGTGAGATCAAAGGCTTGAATACAAACATTTTCTCTACTTCAGGCCCAGAAAGCTTCCCAAATATTTGATTGCACCCTACCGCCTGCTTCTCTGCCTGTACCCCCTCCCTTCTGAAGAGAGCTTTATCTCATCTCTGCAGTGAGGAGTCTGAACATAAATACATATAATTACTCTACATTAATATAATTAGTCCGTCTCTCTCCTGATCCAGAAATGGTTGTCCATTTTTAGCTGCTAATGGTTGGAATTATTTATGTCCATTTGTTCAAGGACTAAAATTGGATTCATAAGAAAGAGCGCCGAGATGGTACCCAGTGAGGGCGCTTTCATCTTCGCCATCCTACTGCTCCAGTTAGGTTCTGTCCCCCATCTTTGCAGGAATTGAGGCTGGTAAATTAGGGAGATTAGATTCGCACCCTCCTTCATCCATTTATTCCCTTTGAAGAATTACCAGCATACTGACAAGACAAAGTACGTCTGTTGTTCCGAAGCTGACAATGCCACCCCATAGCCTCATAGTGGCATAGCCCTCCCTCTGTGCCAAGGTGGAAAACACTGAGGACAAAGGGGTGCTCACTTAGGACTAGGTATCCATTACATCCTCTGTGCCAGTCTAGCTCTTTTGACTACTTTGAAATCTCACTCCAAATTTACATACATCACTCATCTCCACAGATTCTGAAATCAAAATTGAAAGTAGCTGCAAGGAGATAATTGCATGTAGATATCTTCTCATTTACAATTCTCAGAGAATAGACCTTTCTTGTAGTTTCTATAACTTCAGTTTGTTGGTCCTTTACACAGCAGCTGACATGTTGAAGCTGGACTGATTTTCTTCTATAGTATTTTGTTATCATCTTATACTAGTCAGGTGAAAATGACCGTGCCATTCTCTAAGTGAGGCTACACAAAGTGAAAAGTCACATCTTCATCCAGTTCTACAGTGTACACCCACAATTGCAGCTGTTGGCTGTGGCAGAGAAATCCAGAATTCCACTCCAGTGTATGCTTCCTAGTGACACCCTGTGTCAAAACAACCATAACAGCAAAACCAAAACTCATATTCAGCTAGTAGTTAGAGACGTGTGTGGAATGAGAGGCCTGGATCCAAATCCCACCTCTGTAGCCTAAGAACTCTGGGGTGACGGACACACTGGTGAGATGTATCCATTTGTAAGGATAAAGAAATGGTGGCTCTGAAAATGATGTCGTTTGTTCATGGTTATCATCTCACCAACGCATTCCTGAATCGGAGTACCCAAATCTGTCTCCAAGAATCAGAGCCCCAGCTGCCATCCGTATAGCCTCTTGCTGCAAAGGATAGTTTAGTTGTGACTGATATACACACGGTGATTAAAGTGGGCTGGTGGGGAGAAGTAGGCTTGGAGGACAGGGCTAGAAAGGTTGGTCTGAACGAGGGAGGGGGAGTCTCATCAGTCCTGAGTACTATGGCTTCTGTCTTGACTGACTCCAAGTATGGAGCTCGTCTTAGGGTTTCTATTGCTGCAACTAAACACCGTGACCAAAAGGCAAGTTGGGGAGGAAAGGGTTTGTTTTGCTTATACTTTGATATTGTTGTTCATCACTGAAAGAAGTCAGGACAGGAACTCAGACAGGAACTCCTCCAGGCAGGAACCTGGAGGCAGGAGCAGATGCAGAGGTCATGGAGGGGTGCTGCTTACCTGCTTGCTTCTCATGGTTTGCACAGTATGTTTTCTTATAGAACCCAGGATGGCATCACCCACAACGGACTGGGCCCTGCTACATCAATCACTAATTTAAAAAATGCCTTACAGTAGGTGGCTCTTGTGGAGGCGTTTTCTCAACTGAGGTTCTGTCCTTTCAGATGACTCTAGCTTATATCAAGTTGACATAAGACTAACCAGCACAGGGTTCTTGTTGAAAAAGCTACCCAAGGTTAGTGGCATTACTCAAACAGAAGGGGACTGTGCGTTCTCTCTCTCTCTCTCTCTCTCTCTCTCTCTCTCTCTCTCTCTCTCTCTCTCTCTCTCTTTCTGTGTGTGTGTGTGTGTGTGTGTGTGTGTGTGTGTGTGTGTGTGTCTGTATCTGTGAAACATACCCACTTGGGGTTTGGTTCCCAAAAGCATAAATAGAAGTGTATTCTCTGCCCCAGCATAATGCAGAGGGACTCTTTGCAGTCAGAATCACACACCTTCCTACTGTCCTACAAGCTCCTTCCCCCATTCAAATGGCTGTGACCTTCACCACCAGATGGATAATGCCCCAGGCAGGCAGAAGAATGGGTGAGGAGAGAAGCTTTCTACCCACATTATCCCTTCCTGATTTACACAGAGGGGTGAGCCCTGCTGACTTGCCGCTTGCTCATAGATCACCTGCACTCAAGCCAGCAGGGGAGGAGGGCCATGTGCTGGCCTGCCACTAGATCTGTCATTGTACCAGAGGTGGCCTCAAAGCTCCCTGTGCCAATAGCAACTCTTTGCTTCATCAACTGTATAATGCTGCAGGTGCGCATTAGAGATCTCTCTAGAAAGTTCTGTCTCTGGCCTCAGCCCTTGATCAGGGGTATAGAAAAAGAAGAAACAGGGTGGCTCAGGTGGCACACCCCAGCTCATGCAATGAGAAAGAAACAGATGCCAAGACCCGCCAGACAGAAAAGATGAATGTCAGGGAAGGCCAGGAGGCAGCTGGGAGCAGATATCCACTACAGTACCGAGGGGCTCTCAATGGCTCTGTTGCTGAGCTCTGCCCAAGCCTCTTGACCTTGCACGTTATTCCCCTTCCATGTCTTACTGCCTGGGCTGAACTGTGTTTTCCCCAAATTCATATGTTGCTATCCCAGCCCCCAGAACCTCAGAATGTGACCTCATTTGGAGACAGCGCTCTTAAGTAGGATATTAAATTAAAATGGACTATCATGGTGGGTCATGATACGTTGTGACTGTGTCCTCCTGAAGAGAGACTTTGTCCAGTCATGGAGACATCAGAGATAGGTGGGCACAAAGAAAAAGCCACTGCATGTCACTGAGAGAGGCACTGAGAGGTGAAATCCACCTGCCAACACCTCCATCTTGGAATTTCGGCCTCCAGAATTCTGACAATTGTTTTCTACTGCTGAAGCCATGCAGCCTGGGGTGTTTGTTATGATGTCTAGACACACTAGTGACTCCCATGATAAGCCAGTTTTCTCAAAGTAGTTGAGACCTGATGATCAAAAACAAAAAATTAAAACAAACAAACAAACAAACAAAACACAAAGTCCAGTGGGGACAAGAAGAAAGAGAAGCAGCACCTAGAAGTGTTTGGAAATCAGTAAATGGTGGTGACTTTGCAGGGTCTACGGGTCCCTTCTTTCCTAAGATAGAGTGGCAGTGTGCGCACTCATTTTAAAACAACAAATAGGGAGGAAATTCTTCCTACGTGTCAGAGACTGTATAGCTGCCAAGGTTGCAGAGATCAATAAAATATTCTCCATGGTCTAGTGAAAGAAGTGTTAAATTTCATTGTGAGTGTTTGCTTACAAGCCTCTACGCTGTGATTAGGTGATTGGATATTTCTCTTTCCTTTCATTATCTCCTTAACTCATAGCCAATCAAGACACAAATGGGTAGGCTGAAACATGTCTAACACATGCCAAACCTCGGGCTTGTGTCTTGGGGGCCGATACTTGGTTGTATAAGCAACTGAAAAACAAGGGCCTGATAAAAGATGTGCAAGGTATCCCACTGCTTCCTGTGAACCTTGTGAAGCTGAGAGAAATGGTGAAACCCCAGGGAAAAAGCCCTCTATTCCTGGGGAAAATGACCCCATATTCCTGGGGAATATGGTGAGGTTGGTTAAGGATTCTGTCCTGCTTTCAGAAGGGAATCAGTGGCACAGGCGGCTGTTGGAGAGGGGACAAGGAGGAAGACCTGGTTTGTCAACACCAGAACAAACCTGGCTCTGTGGTGTCCCATATCTCCCTCTCCTTCCCTTTCATGGCCTATTTCCTGTGTTTCTTCCCTATCACCATACTCTTCCCTCTGATGCTGAGTACACCACCATCTTTATCCTCCCCCCTCAACCCACAGGGCTAAGATGATCCCAACTACCCCACATTAGACAGCAGAGTTCTACATGACCACCCCGTGACACCTGATGGGAAGTGTCCCTACCAGGTTTAGTCTCCTGGAAGTGGAAGCTGTCCATTTTAAAAGGCTGAAACTCATAGGAATAATGATTAGTACAGAGTTAGTGTATTCTAATGAAATGACAAGATTCATTTGGACCAACAGCAAAAGCATCAACATCCTTTGAGAACCTGTTGTAAGATAAGGATGTAGAATATCTGCTTCTGGAAGCTTCCTCAACAGGCAAGAATTACAGTAATCCAAAGAAGGAATGCACTGCAGGAAGCTATGTTCAAACTGTGTGGGTAAGCCACCGCACGCTGAGCTCTCTACCACTAGAAATGCTCAGGCAGAGGCTGCAGGCCTTCTGTGGGTCTTGCAAAGGAGACTTTTACACTAGGTAGTGAAGGTCTAAGAGAAGGCCTGAATGCCTACAAGAGTTAAGATTCTTTCTCCTAACCTGGTTGGCCTCTAATTTACCTGGCGCGAGGCTGGAGAGAGCGAGCTCCCATACATGGGCTCATTTCTCCACCTTTCCAGGCAGCAAATGCAATGTATACTTACTGCAAATGCCAAGCTTACATGTAAACAGCTGCTGGGTGGGAAATTCTGATCCAGTTGAAGAAAAGGAAGGAACCCCAGCTCTCTCTGGTTCACCATCCTCTTGTGTTGCCAAAGTCATAGTCACCTTGCAATCAGCACTTACCATCAATGAAAAGCAATCTCATCCTCCAGCAATAGGAGTACAATTGTAGTCGGGACAGGGACGGGATGGGGGGAACAGTCAAGACTGAAATGTTGATTTGTGTGAGTGAAGATAACCTGTAATCTTCATGGATGAGTCTAAGTGAGTTAGTGTCACGATGAAATGCTGTCCCTACTAGCTACTTGGAGCCAAGTCTTCCAGTACAAGCCTCTGGACCCAGCAGCTGACCTACTAATTGCCCTATGCATATGCACTCCTGTGAAAAGGAAAGAAACCTTCTCCCATAGTAAAGTCTACATTTCAGTCAACTTGCCATTAGTATAGGGTACATGCGAGCTGGTGTTCAAAGCCTACAGCCTCCTTTTGTCTGCTGAGGGCTGTGAGGCAGGTTGGGACAGGCTGCCTATAGTGGCAAGGAAGGGAGCCTCAGCTTAGCCCAGGCTTTATGAATACTGCCCCCCTACCAAACACACACACACACTACCTGTGTGCAGCCTTGCGTCTTAAGTCCCAATCAATTTCTTAAACTCCTGAAGCTGTTCATAGCTCATCATACAAGCTTTGCCTTATATAAAAAGATTTATGACTTTTAAAATGTTTTTAATAGTAGTAACTAAAATTAGGTTCTTCCACTTCATCAGACACCAGGCCAGAGGTATTATGCAACATCTAACTTAATTTCTTGTGAGTTCCTGTGTGGGAACTGTTATCATTATCCTTCATTACGGATGAAGAAACTGGAACTCCTCTGAGAGGCATGCCCCTTTCCCAAGGTCACACAGCTGAGGAGTGGCAGGGCGGAATTAAGATCCAGAATTCTTCACTCTCTAAAGTAAAGGAAGGCCAAGATTCTAACTAAAAGCTGGTTGTAGCCGTCAAGGTTGAATTACTTCTTACACTTCTGACTCACTGTTCTCCTGGAAGAAGCCAGAGAAGCCCTGCTGCTGTTTTTGGTTGGAACAGCTCCTCCCCCAAGTCACTGTGGTCTTGGCAAAGGGACCAGGCTGAGAGCTACAAAACCCCCTGCCTGCCATTTCCTGCTGCTGCTTATCTGGGACAGTTTGGAGTCAGCAGGGCCTACACCTGTCTCTCTCCTGTTGGACCCGCCCCACTTCTCCTGCTGGCTGGGCTTCTTTCCACAACACATTTGCAGGCTTCCCACTGCCGCTTTCTCTTGCCTTAGGAGTGCATTCTGCCACCAGAGGGCTGGGGTCACAGGGAAGAGAGAGGGGGCTTTTCTGCCTGGCACCACAGCTTGCCACCAGTTTCTAGCACCACAGAGCTGGTAGATTGATGACCAGGAGAAAAGCAACAGCCGTGTCCACACAGAGCACCCACGTCAGTTCACATGCACTTTTTTCTCTGGACTCTGAGCTTGGGCAGCTCATAGCTCCAGGAGGACACATAGTACATCAGGTCACATTAGCCTTGTCCTGGCCCTTGCCTCCTCAGACTGTCCACAGCTCTCCAGCTCTTCTTAGAGGCCTTGAGGTCAAGTTAACCCTGTTCTCAGCTGGAGAGATTTTTAAAATCAGGAGTTCAAAATAGTCCCCCTTACTCATGGTTATGATTCTATTGCAGTTTATACACAGTCATAGTTCAACAATATTCTATGGAAGATTGTGGAAATAAGTAATTTGTGTATTTCAAATAACTCTTATTATAATGTTGTTACAGTTGTTCGGTATTGTCGTCCTCTCCCATCTCCTGCTACTTTGAAGAATTCATGAAAAGCTCTGCCTTCCAAGGCTAGTTGATGGATTAAAACTGCAGTGGTGTGGAGAGGTTGGACTTTGTAGGTCCAGAGCCTAATTAAAATGTATCTTGGGCTATCTTTAGACCCCTACACATCCATTCCTTGTCCATCTTTGAGTCAGACCTAGCATGCTGTGGCTAACAGATTAAAAACCTCTTGGAATGTATTAACTTAGCAGGCAAGTAGCTTCAACCAACCCCAAAGCTAAGAATGCCATCATCTAGCCTCTGAGGACTGTAGCTGGGCTTCTCTACTGTAAGCCACCTTCCGGACGTTTCCACCAACGTGTTTGGAAAGAGTCTCGATTCTGACTTTTCATTGTTCTGTTATGATAGAAAACTCATGAAACTTCTACTTTGGAACGTGGGATTTGGGGGTGTTACGTTAATTCTGTGTTCCTGGTCCAGGGTTACTCATATTTGGTTCCAGACTAAACTACCTGTTATGGCCTTTGAAGTAAGAGCTGTGTTTTTGTGTTGATACCCTGCCTGATTCATAGATTGGGGCTCACCATCAGTGCTTATGTACAGGAGGAAACAAGGTTAGTATGGAGTTAGGCCCTGAGCTCTCTTTGGGGCTCTCTGACGTGAGACTCTTGTATACTAATGACAATGCCACAAGACTGGGGAGCTGGAAATAGATAGTACTAGCTTTTGGTAGAGAGAAGAGTCCAGAACCTCTTGGGCTATGCACAACAGGGAGCTTCTCACACACTGAAACAAGTCCAGAGACACAAGACACATTGACCTTCCTGACAATCTTGGATGACTGGTTTGTCAATCAACAGGCAGATGTCACAGCCCAGAAGGAAGGCTTGTCAGTCAGGCAAAGGTTTAGGAGGGGAGAGCCTCCACATCCTTACTTCCTCAAGCAGCCAGACAGAAAATGTCCAGCATTACTGGTATCATCAAGTCAGCTTCTCCATGCTGAGTGATGGACAGATGCGGCTGCCTTTCATTGTCTGACGCTATCTGACCTTCTTCAGTAAAAATAGCCTCACCTCTGAGAAAGCCTCCCATCCTTCTCACAGTGCACTCCTGCTTGGCCCCATGCTGATTCTTTCCCAAATTACTCCTCATGCTCACCCAGCCTACCCTAACCCACCTCCCCTAAAATGGAAGTCTTCTCCATGTCAGCCCAAGGCCTTCCAGGTCAATGGTATATACTGTCTGTAGGAAAACTATTTCAGCTTCTGTTTCTGTTCCTGTGGAGGGACATATGTCTGAAAAGGTTTCCCAGAGGATGTGAATTTGGAAGGTGTATGAGTGGGGTCAGGCCTGTTTAGGGGAGACCGGTGACCCAGGCCCCTGGATGGAGGCAGTTGGGACTACTGGGAAGGTATTCTGGCTTGCCTGAGGGCAGGAGTCCTGCAGAAAAGCACTTAACTGGACTCCCTCTCTGCAGGAACTCAGAAACTGCTCTCACATTAATACATGAATAAACACCACCAGGACGGAGAGAGGGTGAAGTGAGGAGAGGCATATCAAATACCCTGGGAAGTGGTTTGTGCCGTTTAATAAAAACCATACCTGTGGGTTTCAGAATACAAAGAACTAAAGTGTAAAACCAGACAGATATCTTCTTACTTGGAACTGATCAGCAGGGGAGGAATCAGCAAGCTTTATGGGGGCTTAGATTATAAAAGACAGAGAAATACCACCAGTTCCCCAGGAAAAAAACCTGATGACAGGATTAACTATGTGGGCAGCTGGAGTCCACGTCCCAGGTTCGTACTGAGCCCCCAAGCAACATTTTTAGCTGCGACCTTGGGAAAGTCACTCAGACTTTCTCCACTTACATCCCTATTCACGTGTGCTGGTTGCTTTTGACCTGTGCGATGGTAAAGCCCACTTCTTAGGGCTGCTGTGAGGATAAAATTAGGCAATACTCATAAAGCACTCAGCATACATTCTTGGCACATGGTAAGTGCTGAATATGTCAATAACTCTTCAGTGATGGCACCATGCTATTAATATTGATTGGATCTATTTTCAAACAGAAGTGACACTTTTGGTTGGGGCTCCCTCCTGATGTGAACACATCACTTGTATTTGCCACTGCCTCCAGGATTGCAGCACCCCCACCCTCCTTGGTCTCTTTCTATACTTGCCTTTAAACTCTTTTGGACCGTCTGGTAATTTGCATACCCAGCCTGGGCTCCAATAGCAACTGGCTCATATATGTCCTCTGCTCTAACTTGAGGATGATACCCTGTGTTAGTGAGAGGAAGAATGCTGCATCCCTCTGTTTGTTTAATCTACGTGATCTGATTTCACAGTAGGTGGGCGCCGCCTGGGAATATAACTTTATGAATTAAAAATGGAAAATGATAGAAGGCAATATTAAGAAGACTAAACACTCTTCAAATCATGGCATTTCCAGTGAGACTCTACCCATTAGTGGCTGATTGAGTTTGAGACGGGGGCTCCCCAAGGGCCCTTCCAGCCCCAAAAGACGGTGGGCTCCACAACCCTCTGAAGAATCAAAACTCTTCAAGAAGGATCATGGCTCACATTCCACAGAAGGCTGTGACTTGCCTCCGAATCCCAAGACCTCAGTCTTCAGATCAATATCAAGGCTGTCGGCCAATGACCTTTGCAGCACTGTCCTCCTCCCACGCAGAGCAACAGTGGGAGTGGCTCTCTCTCTTGCCGGACACTGATTAATCACCGCCATTAATCCCACAGTCACAGGAGGCAGGGGAGAGCTGGGAGGCAGCCAGCCCTGCTCCTACGCCATGAAGGTAGGCCCCCATTGCAGGCTGCAAACCTGCATCTGGCCTCAACCACTTGGTGCCATAGCAGCTGCCACAGCATGGCCTCGGTTGATCATATCCATGAAAAGTTACTTTTCCCAGAATTCATCTGGAAAGACCTCACGTGTAGAGAAGAGATGGAAACACTCTGCTGGAGTGGCAGTCATGGCCATGTCATAAATGACTGAACTACTCCCAGTTGTCTTAATAGTCCTGCTGAGGCCGGGCAGTGGTGGCGCATGCCTTTAATCCCAGCACTCGGGAGGCAGAGCCAGGTGGATCTCTGTGAGTTTGAGGCCAGCTTGGTCTACGGATTGAGATCTAGGACAAGCAACAAAGCTACACAATAACCTTGTCTCCAAAAACCAAAAACCAAAAAAGAAAAGAAAAAAAAGAAGAAAGAAAAATTGTCCCGCTGGATAGATATGGTATTGACCAGCTCTTTATAGAAGTGGCAGAGAGACTCAGAGAGGGCCAGAATCACATGGTTTGTGCATGTGCCGGCCTGTGTCCCCAGATTGTAGCCGTCCACTGCTGCTCCCACCACATCATTCTTCTGATGGTCTTATTTGAGGGATACACAACCCCAAAATTGGCCAACACTGCTTGGGGGAGCTTGACATAACATGATGAGTGAGTTGTCTCCTTGATGTCCTACGATTCCCACTGTAGTTTGCCCCAGGCTTGCCTCACAGGCAAATGATTCAGGGCAGCAAATAGTGAGGAGAGCCACAGCTTTCTTGCCAAGCCATCTTTCTGTCTGAATACATGGAACTTTGAAGACATTCCTGCTGCTCCCTCTGTCTTTGGCAATGGCCCATTACTGTGATTAAATTACCAAGGGGGAAAAACAGAGGGTGAGTTACAAAGAGAAAAGAGGGTGCCAAGTGTGATTCCTTCAGCAGAGGTTTCCCAGAAGCCACTTCACTCTCCCCTCAGAGGTGGTATGTCTACATTTTCCCAGCCATCTCTACCCACATGCCGAACACAAACATGTTTGGACTCCTGCGTGGGCAAGATGGTGTGAGCAAACCCCACAAGGATTCTATCCATCTTGTACCCTGCCCCTCTCCTCTTGTTTGGGAGTCATTATTAGAAGAAATGATGCAAGAGGCAGAGAATGCCCAGCTGGGGCTATGTGTTCAGGTGCATTTCTCTGAGCAGGCTGTTGGAAAAATCCTCTTTGACTTGAAACTGGCCTAAGTTTTTCTTGGGATTGATCGTGAGAGAACACATATGAAACCCCACCACGCCAGCCTGAAGGAGCCATTCTCCTCATTATCTCCTCTGTGGAAGCCGAGCTGACCCAGGGCCTAGACCTTGCAGGGGCTCTGGGCTCCTTAGCTCCAAAATGAACCAACCTCCCTTTCGGCCTTCCTCATGAATCGCTTGCTGCTATCCAAAGTGTTTGGTGACAGCTGTGCACACCCAGGAAGATAGATTTCCGGCCTCATTGTGAAATTGCCTTAGGAGGATCAGCACCACAGTCCCCAGCACCAGTGGGTGGGGGATTTGACTATATGCTTTCTGGCAAACAGAATTGGCCCTCTCCCACACCAAGCCTTTTTTCTTATGCATTCTTGTTCATCCCAGGATGTGCCCCATTGTGAGGGATTATGTGTGGCTGATTTTATGTGCATTATGAAAGAGACAGGAACAATAATGGGGGAGAAGATGGACAAATGGTTTGTTGCAGGTAGATGTCACATAACTGAAAGTCAGGAAGCACTCTCAATATGAGTCTATCTGAGGGCCAATGCATCTGTTTATACTTCTATCCACTCGTGCATTCAATGAATAAATAACGACTTCCTCCCTGCCTTCTAGGTGCCAGGCATTGTCCCAGGCCAAGGGACAGGCAACAATGACTGCTGCCAACAGATTTTGCATCATGTGGCTGGGAGATGCAGACATACAACCAGACATCCCACGTTGTATGTGTTTAATATTCCTATGGAGCAGGGAACTCTGCTGTGGCATGGAGAGGGACAAGAAAGGCTTGCATGAGGGGGCCAGTTCCAGCTGAAGACAGGCAGCAAAGGGAGCAGTATGTGGCCAGGTGTGTACACACACACATGGGCTTGGGGGGTTGAGGATTTATGTGTGGGGGCACACTCTGTCCTTCCTGCTGCAGGTGAGAAGTGGATGGTGGTACATGCAAAGCTGAGAGGCAAAGGGTCCCTGAGAAAGATGCTAACACATAAAATAAGCAAAGGACAGCTCACTCAAGGCTTTCTAAGCTGTACCTCTTTAGCATGGGAACGCTTTGGGACCTGGGAGGAGATCAGATCTCCAGGCTCAGAGTTTAGTATGTGTATGAGAATGGGTGTAGACAGTTCAACTGATTCATGTTAGCATTCAGACCTGCCCCTTGAGGAACTGGCCAATATGCAGGTAATACCTTGGCCTGCTCAGGATCCTGACAACATCATGCACTCATTGCTACATGGTCTCTCTGCACATGTGTGACGTCCACTCATAAAAAGGGGTCCCACCCAGTTTCTCTCTCTCTATTCCCACGAGGTCACATCTGTATCTCCTCTCTTCCCCCTTTCCTGTTTCTTTTTCTCTTCTTTTCTTCTACTTCCTCTTCTCTCCTCAGCTCCATTCTCTCCAGTCCCCTCAATAAAACTCTCCACATGAGTACAGTCTGCATGGTGTATCTCTCTCCAAGGCTCCCACCGGCCATGACCGCTGCACACCATCTTTAAAATACAACAATTCATATCATAGACTAGAGATTTATTAGGACAGAAGTCCATAGAAGGGTCTGAGTGCGGGCCTCGGAAGGTTATTCTCTACCATGTTACCTGTGTGTCACTTTTAATCCACATCTAAATACAGAAGGAAGGTGATCTTGCCTTCTGTAATTTACTAATGAGGAAACTGAGGCACCGAGAAGTTCAGTCATTTCCTTGAGGTCATAGAGGTAGCAACGGCAGAGTCAGGCTGTGAGTCCAGTCTTGTTGATCTGGAGCCATGGGCTTGAAGTATATTCCAAAGCAGCAGG
Source organism: Peromyscus aztecus (assembly GCA_902168405.1). Taxonomy (NCBI): domain Eukaryota; kingdom Metazoa; phylum Chordata; class Mammalia; order Rodentia; family Cricetidae; genus Peromyscus; species Peromyscus aztecus. Next base: position 14,454 of record CABHPQ010157768.1, read on the forward strand.
ACAGGGATGAAACCTTACAGGCCAGCGAACACGAGTGGAACACAGGTCCCAGGGAAGACCCTATCTTTTCAACGTGACGACACTACAGACCAACCCAGAAGCCCACAAAGGGATTTCAAAAGGAATCCTTCCTCAGGGACTTCCTCAGTGACTGTTGCAAAAACTAATAAACAAAATTTCCACAACCCAGAAAATGTATGCTTAAGGAAAACGTTGGCAGCTGTCCATAAACTGGTTTCAACCTGAGTCTAGGAATTCATCCAGTAGGTCCCTTCTCTGTTCCTTCCCTACACATGTGCTCAGTGTACACCGAAGCTGGTGTTCCCAGCCTGTTTCCCCATTAGTTCTCTACTCCATTACTTGTGCGGCTGAATGGATAGAGTCTGACTCCTACCACAGCAGGCTGCCCCCCCCACCCCCGAGAACCAGGGAGTAGTGGGCAAGATGGCCCAATAGGTAATGACCTAAGTTTGAGCTCCAGAATGCACATGGTAGAAAGAGAGAACTGATTCCTGCAAGTTGTCCTCTGACCTCCACACATACGCCATGGCAGTAGTACATGCACACATACACACACACACACACACACACACACACACACACACACAAGGAGAATGAGAGTCAGGAAACATCTTTGCATGGCTTCCCACATTTCTATGGTTTTACATGTAGCTTTGTTGCAGCTGGCACCTAGAAAGCATTTGCTGAATTAATAAAGGACCCAGTCCCTCAGAGGGACAGTTGTAGATGATTTCATCTCAATCTTTCGGAAAAGGAGGCTTCTACATCACATCTCCAAACGAGCCAGACAGCTTGTTCAATGAGCACAGTCCATGGAGAGGAAAAGATGAAGAAACCCGTCTCTAATATGGAAGACTGGGGACCAAGTGGCAGGGTCTCACTGCCTGGCTAAGGTACAACTTGGCCTCCTAGCTAGAGAGCCATGATCTCTGAAGGGTCCTTGACATATTCTCCTCCCTCCTATTTGGGAGCATCACTTAGAGTCAGGCACCACATTTAGAGAAGGGCATACCGGGATGTCTGCATCCTCTAGAAGGCTGCAGACATTTGCCCTGCACTTTTCTAAATGAGCAGAGATGTGCACAAGACTGCCTGCGAGCAGACAGCTTCGGAATGGCGAGACAGCTTGCTAAGGAAGGCTTCCTTTCAAAGTAACTTGCAAATGAAGGTGTCTTAATGACTCAGTCATCAACTGCTTCAGATGGTGGTGTGTAGCCAGGTGAGAGGTGAGCCAAATCCCTGTCAGCAGGAGTTCCTCCTCTAATACACAGGCTATGCTGTACCCTGGATGGTCTTCTGCAGGGCAAGGAGGTATTCAAGGGAAGACAACCTTCCTTGTTTGCACTCCCTCAGGACAAGGCTTAAGAGCCGAGGTTGTGGCTTCTGTCTGCTATGGAGACACCAGCCTGAGGCTTGGCCTGCAGATGTCTTTGAGCATCGGCTCACCCCTTGGTTCTCCACTGGCTCTGGACTCTCAAGGGATTGCCTTTTGACGCTCCAGGAAAACTAAGGGGAAGAACATCATACCTGCTTTGTACCTGGTCGATGCCTTTGAAATTTCTCCCAAGCTGTAAATGTTTCATTATGCTGCTTAGGAAGAAACCATGTGCGTGTGGAAGCAGCAGTCCACGGCTGACAACCTGAACAGGACAGACAAGCAGGTCTGCAAAGGCGTGGGGCCACTGAAGATAGTCCACCCCAGTGTCTTTTCTTCCTGGCTCCTGGCCTGCAGCCATCTCTGCACATCTACACATTCTGCTCCTACAGCCTCCGCTTCTTTGTCCTCTCGTCCTCTGCTAACAGATCTCATCACCCAGAGAGGGTCGTGTGGAAGGAGGTCAGGTGCCACCACCCAACTTCAGGCATCTACTGGCTGAGGAGTCACCCACATCCCTTCCCTTCTGTCTTGTCCACTAATGTTGTTGTGTGCCCCTCGGGAATGAGGGACCAACCACACAGTGGTCCATGCCCCCTTGCCCTTCCCTTCCCTCCCCATCCTGCCTCCTGACCCTTAGTGTGTGAATGACACAAAGGGAAATTCACAGAATTACAATAATTTCTACTTAGCAGCAGTCTCCTCACACAGATGTAAATATTCATAAACACATCAACTCTTGCAGACCCACCACACGGAGATCTGCCAATGACATCCCTGCTGCCTTAGGCGTTGTTCTAATAAGTTAGGAGCAAGAGAGTGGAAGGGACTATTTTTAACTTTAGAATTATTTTTTTCCAACAACGCTGTTTTAAGGTCCCTGCTGGGAGTAAAGCTGGAGAACTGTTTTCTGGAAACTGAGAATGCTTCCCACAGAGTGGTGGAGCAGAACTGAATCTGTGATGGAGACGCCGACCACATCCTGAATTTCCAAAGCACGGGGCTGGTGGAGGAAAAACCCAATCACGGCATCATGTGGCCGGGTGTGCTTGCCAGCACCGCAGTGAATAGGGCTGATTGGGCCACACAGTACACACCACCATCAGGGGAGAATGCCCAGGGAAGGGATGGGGTCTCACAGAAGCCTGCAAATCCTCCATGTTTACTCTCTCAAGCATTGGCATATCCCCCAGGCCACAGCCATTTAACACAGCTAAGGTGTGGCCTCTCCACAGGCATAGCCACAATTGCATTACCTGGGCCCAAGTCCCTGATAAATATGTTTCTCTGATACGGTAGTTATTTATTATTCAATAACTGTCCTATTAAGCTTAAATTAATGGGGTATTTGAGATCCATCCCCATGCGCTTCCTCCAGTTGCTGCTGTCAAGGGAATCCCGCCAGCTCTTTCGTAACACCATGCCTCTGGGTGACAGTGAAGCCCGGGCATGCCTCAGCTGAGGCTGCAGCCCTGTCGCTTGCAGTTGTAGACAGAGATTAAGGTGATGGCTGTCGGTAGACACAAGCCATCCCTGCCTTAGCATTACCCCAGCTCCTTCTTCCTCTCTCTGCCGCTTCCCTCTCTGGCCCACTCCTTAGGGAACAGCTTGAAAGATTACAGCTTGGAAGTAGACAGGGTGGGAAAATGAGAAGGGATTAAAGAGAAAATAGATTCATGAGAAGACAGATAACAGAGTTGTCGGGGCTCTGTTAATTAAAAAGCAGCAATTTGTCTGAATTCTGAATGTGAAGAATCCCCTGGGAGATATTAGCCAAGCTTCCTCTGAGAATCAGACATGCTCTGTGTCTACGTAGGGACAGGCTACAGCCTGGGGAGTGTGGGAGAGTCTTCCCCCTGTTTGTCCTTATTCAGAAATCTGGACAGCCTTGCAGGATCATGGCCCGCAGTGGTCATTCCCTTCCTGCCTTGCCCCACAGATTTGCATGAGACTGGGGTCCAGGTTTCTGGAAGAAGCTGAGATCTCCTCATTGCATACTCCACAGGGATGCTTTCTGCTCTCCAATACTTACTGAAGAGGCATCCTAGGCCAGGCACTGTCAGAAGCTTTGCATAATTAACTTGTTTTAATTCTCACAACTATCCCATGAGGCAGACACTCTTACTGGGCCCATTTTATCCAATCAGCAAGGAAGATGGAAGTCTACTGACTTACCCGATCAATAAATGCTGAAACTGAGTTTCAAGCGTACCTAGAGTGACCCTAGAGGAGGTTTCAGGAAGTATTGCCTTCCACTGGCCATCCCAGAATGATTCTGTGCTTTGTGCATAACATCTATGACCTATCAAAAGGCATAGCCAATGGAAACCTCAAAGAGCTGGGAAGTGCATGCCCTAAACAGACAGAAAGTTACCACTCAATCAAGAGCAAACGCTACAGGAGGTTAATTAATATTGTGACTATTTTGCCTTGAAAATGAATCAAATTTGCCCTTTCTATGTGGCATTTCTTTATTTGGAAACAAAACAAAGTATTTTCCAATGAGCTTATGGTTCCAAGCAATGAGATACTCTGGAACACAGAACTGCGTGGTACAGAACTAAGAGGTAGGGATGATGCTGAGAGACTCTTTGTTGTGCCCCAAGCGGACGTTTTCTTTTCTCCTCCTGGTTCATCCTGGACCACAGCCTTTTGAAGATGCTTTGGATCTTGTTCCCAGCACGGTGTGTACATATAATATGCAGTTTGACGAAAAAGTGACACAGAAGCTAGCTAGTAGAAGAACTCAATGCGTTTTAACATTAGGTCTCACCTTACAAAGGCTCAATAACACACAAATTTTCCCATTGACTTAGGGCTCACAGCTTCAATAAACATTGATATTTAGACATAATATTTATTGAAAACCTGCCATGTAGCAAGCTGAGCACCACGGATACAACAGTGGGGGACACAAACAGAAATTACTGCCCTTGTGAGGACTGCCATCAGGGGTTTTTTTTTTTTTTCCCCCTTTGAGTAGGGAGCTGCACGTAAGATTGGATTCTAGGTGATTTTCAAATTCTCAAGATTACCAGTTACTTAGAGAGAATTATGCATGTGCAAAGGCAGGCCATGGCCATAATTTAGACACAGCTTAATGCTTTAGAAGATTCAATGTTTGCTGAAAACGTTATGGGGACATAATGTTGTAGACACTGAGCAGACAGGATATCTTCTTCAGCATCTAGAATAATAGACTGAACAGTGGCCATAAAGTCAGAGGATCTGGATTTGTCTGGCCTCCCATATACTAATCTCTTGGCCTCCAACAAGAAATTTAACTTCTATGACCCTCTTTGTCTTTGCCTGTAAAATACCAGGGGGAAAGGTCTTTGCACCTGTTTGGAAGTGTTACATAAAGCCTAAAGCAAAACAACACAGCATGAAGGTAGATTACAGATTGCAGTTGAAAACATGCTTAGAATCTACAAAACCTTGTGGAAATGGAGTGCTGATACCAATTATCTAATATCCGTATAGCTGTGATAGTCAGCAGCAATCTTGTTATCTGATCTGCTGTCTCAGTTAGGGTTTCTATTTCTGTGAAGAGACACCGTGATCACAGTGACTCATAAAGGAAAACAATTAATTGAGGTGGCTTACAGTTCAGAGTTCAGTTCATGGTGTGACATGGTGTCATGCAGGCAGACATGGTGCTGGAGAGGTAACTGAGAGTCGTACATGTGACAGTCAAGAAGAAGATGGACTGCAACACTGGATGATATTGCCAGCATAGGAAACCTCAAAGCCTGCCCCTACAATGACACACTTCCTCCAATAAGGCCATACCTACTCCAACAAAACCACATCTCCTAATAGTGCTATGCCTTATGAGCTTATGGAGTCCATTTCATTCAAACTACCATATCTGCTATCTTTCCAGGGGGTCAGAGTCCTAGAAGCCCTTTGCTGTCCACCTGGGAGAGCTTCCTAACATGTCATTTTGGCTAGGCTGAAGGACAACTCGCAGAATTCCCCTTCCAAGAGTATGTCTGACTGAGGCTGGGCACCAAAGGAGATTCACTTGGGTAGCCTGGAACTCAGAGGCAGCTGCTGTCTGTAGCGGGAAGTTTTCCTGTGTCTCACAGCCACTTAGTCCCAAGTCAACACATAGAGGCTTATATTTAATTACAAACTGCTTGGTCTATGGCTCAGACTTACTGCTAACTTTTATCATCTTTTATCTCTTTTATCTTTTATCTCTTTTATCTTAAATTAATTCATTTCTATTAATCTGTGTTTTGCCACATGGCCATGGCATTACCAGTCTGTCAGCATGTTGCTCCTTGGGCGGCTGGCTGGTGTCTGCCCTAACTCCTCCCTCTTCTCCCTGTATCTCTCTTGGATTTCCCGCCTGGCTCTTATCTTGCCTTACCATAGGCTAAAACAGCTTCTTTACTAACCAATAGTAGCAACACATATTCACGGCATACAGAAAGACCATCCCACAGCAGCTGTCCCTCTGCAGCATATAGTAGCTTTGTCCACTCACACCTCACCTCATTTACATTTTACCATCTCTGGTATCATTTAAACTCCATGGTCAAACAGAGCCAAAAAAATATAAGATGAAATGTTTTCAGAAATCAATTATCCATATATTTAAGCCAATGCCATTTCAAATAGCATGATGAAAGCTCACTCTGTTTGCTTGTCCGGTTCCGGGGATAGGAGTTATCTATTTGTCCAGTCTATCCAGGCTGTGTGTGCCATGCCTGTTACTCAGTAGCTGTTTCAGACAGGACTGATGCTGTGGCATTGCCTTGCTTTTTCAAAGTAGGTTTACATGGTGGCTTAATGCTGTGCCACAGAGCCTGTCATTCACCTCACTTCATGACATCACATAGACACTGTGCTATCTCACACCGTTAGAAGGGTGAGTGAGTGTACTACAATAAGATGTGAGGGAGAGAGCATCCACCGGCCCTTATAGTGTGATCCTTACAATGTGTTGATGTGAATGTCTATACTCTTGTGAATCCTCAAATGGCCTGCTTTGGAAAGCAGATACAAATTCTGATAATTTTGCTGGTATCTTACATACCTAATTCATAAACTAACTCTCAGCATAAGTGTGAGTATATAGGAATGTACATGGCATTTGGGATTTGACACTCTCCTTACATATGAGTATTCAATAATGGCTCTTTGGATGCATCCAATGTGGATAAAGTAGACTACTAGTGTGTGGGCATTTTCTAGTTATTCAGTCAAACAATAAACTAGGTGCTGTTGACAAGGGATTTCTCAGGTGTGATTGGAAGCTGATTAAGTGTTTAATCAGAGATAAGACTATCCTGTGTGGCTCTGACTTAGCCACTGCCTTACATACTTTTCCTGTTGCCATGATGAAATACACTTTCAGAAGACGAAGATTTGTTTTAGCTCACAGTCCAGGATACAGTCTGTCATGGTGGGAAAGCTAAGACAGCAGGAGGTTGAAGCAGCTGCTCACATTATCTCAGGAGAAGAGAGCAGTGAACATAGGTAGCTGCTCACTTCCCTCTCTCCATCTATGTTGTCCTAGATCCCAGTCAGGGAATGGTGCTACCCACAGTGAGTGGGCAGGTCTTCCCACCTCAATTAACACAATCAGGATAATCCTCCACGTGAATGCTGGAGTCCCATTCCCTGGTGAGACTCCATTTTGTAAGGTTGACAGTTGACACTAACTAGCTTAGTCAGTTAAAATGGTCTGAAGGAGAGCCTGCTTAGTCCTTCTCTGGGGAAGATTCCAAGCAGCCGCTGGCCTAGTGTCTGCTCTCATTTCCCCAGGCCTCCCTTCTTAGCTTCCTTTTCATGCAAGCATTAGCTGAAATATGTGGGATTCTACTGTGTCTGTGTTTTCTCTTGCTTACTGCCCAACTTACAAAATTGGATACTGTTAGCCAACCATCCAGATGGGTGCTTTCCTCCTAGTACCTTAAGTCCATTTGCATATGTTTGCCTCCTCCTGGCCATGTTATTCTGGTTATTCATGTTATTCTGGTTTCTAGTGCTTCCTCTATAATAATAATAGCATTGCTCCTACCCATGCTTAGAGAAAAATTGACAAAAGCTTCTATAGCACATTCCATGGTATGGAAATGAGATGAAGATCTAAGCCAAATTTGAATGTGAGAACTAATGAAGCACAGGGCAGAAACTAGTGACCACTTTTTGGACCCTTCATCCCATTCTCTGCCATGTAAGACTGTCCCCGGACTCACTACACCCTGGATGTGGTGTTCCCTTCTGAGAGTGCTCAGTGTGAACTAAAAGTGGTCTAGCAGCTCTCTGCTCACCACAGTACAGTTGGTCCTGAGCAACCAAGATAGATGGTCAGCTCAGGTAAGTTTGCCCAACAGTCCCAGGAACAGAAACACTAAATCAGTCTATTGAAGAGAACTATTAATGTTCTTATTATGAATCTTGATTATCCACATCAGCTTCCGGTTCTTTCCATGACATTAATTCCATTCCTGACTTCAAAGTAATTGCCCTACTCAAACTTGCAAAACACCCAACAGGTGCTTTCTGTCTCTAGATTATTAAAATGTTTTTCATACTTCCGGGACAGATCCACTGAAGGAGCTGACTTCCCTCTCTTGCTCCTGTAAAACACACACACACACACACACACACACACACACACACACACACACACACCTACTGTCCCCTACCCCACCCCCACAGCTTATATTCTCTACATATTTGGATCAAAGCTTATAATTTCTCCCATGAACACTCAGACATACATTTCTATCGTTTTCCTATTCCACCTAATAACAATGAAAGCAGACCCACAGATATTGATTTTGATGTGCCAAATACTGTTTTAAATGATTTAAATATATCAGCCAATATCTGCCATTGGTGAGGTACTACCATTTTATTGTCTGTATTTTACCAACAAGTGAACTGAAACAAGAGCTATTAGCATCTTGCTTGAAATCCTTCAACTGAAAAATTAAAGTGAGGGAGCTAGAGTTTGAACCCAGGTAGCCGGTTCTGGAAAGCAGACTCTTAATCTTTAGATGCCTGCTACACAGAGTGTCCACTATAATATACTGTTGTTCTAAAAAAAAAATCCCTCTATCTCCTCTTACCTGCCTCTTGGCCTGTGTCTCCCACAGTAGCACAGAGCTGTCTGTTAATGACTCTTTGGGAAAAGAGGCAGCAGGTTTATTTAGGACAAAATCAGCTTTCTGGATGTTTTATTATGAGCCTCCTCCTTCAATCATCACAGAAAAGCCAGACTTCTTTTGAAGCCACCCAAGCCCCCCACCATGCTGTCATTGACATTGCACACCGGCAGCACTTCACAGCTTCTGCAAGGAGAGCAGGGTGTTCATCTCCCCGCCTACCTGAGCCGTGTTTTCCAGATGGATAGTTCTGCCAGAGGCATTCTAGGAGCAGAAGCAAATACACCCCAAACAGCTCTTTGTCATGTACCTGTCTTTCCCTAGAGCTCTGCCTCACCTTACGGAATCAGGGGAGGAGATAAACCCCCAGGGGTTAAACAAAGCAGAGCTTCCTTAGAATTTGAGGGGATTTCATTTCTGACTAAACCACCAGGTTCATCCCCTCAGGGGACATCACAGAGAGAGAGCTGGAGTTTTCATAGCAAGGCAGCTTTTCCCCTTTGGATAAAATAACATCAAAAACATGTTCGGATGAGTGGGACATTAATCCAATACACTGTTTCCAAATAAACTGAAGGTTTTGGAGAGTTGGGAAAGTGCTGGTAGAGAAAACAATAATGAGTTTCAAATGCATGAAGAGCTTTCCTGCTATCATTAAAATGGCCAAAAGTAAATCAATTAAAAAGGCCAGTCTTATGGAAGAATCATTGGAGGTCACTCATCTATTGAACAAATATATATATTTCTCAACCTGCACCTAAGATGTGTCAATGACTGTGTGTGCTAGAGGCTATTTAGGGACATTGTACTCTTTGAATTTGTTTGACAGAATGTCAAGGAACCCACCTTAATATTAGCTGCAAGAGAGTCAAATAAGTCCCAATGAGTCATGGTTCAGTACCTTTCTTGTACTCTCAGTCTCTCTTCTGTTGCACTCAGTCATTCCCTTTGGAAAACAATCTCTACATCAATATCTGCCCTGGCTGTAGAGACAGCCTCTGACCAGGTTCAATGATATCACCACATGTCTTTAAACACAGAAATTGCTCCCAAAAAAACCAAACACATCGTCAGATCCACCCACCAACTTAGAACTCCACTGCAACATGTGGGAGCTTCTTAAGAGGAAAGGCAATGACATGGTAAGAGGGCCCAGTGGTCAAGTATTCTAATTGTACCTTCTGTCCTCTGACTCCAATTACAATGACTTCACTCCTACTTTGGGGTGTTAAAAAAAACCTGAATGAAACTTTCTTTGTTGTGTTTTTTCCTTAAGACAATTTGAGATTAGATTCCATAATTTGCAACCTAAATATATCTTATGTAAGAACAGAATTCCTTTCAGAAGCCAGAAAGAAGACTTAGTGGGTAAAGGTGCTTGCTGTCAAGCTTAACAACCTACCAAGTTCAACACCCAGGACCCATGTGGTAGAAAGAAAGAATGATTCCCACATGTTGTCCACACATTCAAAGTAACAAACATACAGCCCTCCCTCCATATAAATAAAATATAATTTAAAATAAAAATAATTCCATTAATCTTTAGTTGGCCCTTTAAAGTCTGCTGGGTTGCAGAATCTTTGATCTGCACTCAGATACTTCAAGATGAGGCTCTTATTTTCTTCACTTCAGCCTCAGGACACTGGTCCCCATGTATCTCATCCTTAACTCGGTGATGGTATCAAGATGGTATCAGGGTTGTTCGGAAGATGCCCTGAGAGGAGGCGCACTGAGCACATGGCACCATGCCAGGCACACAGTAAGCACTCTGCAAGGTACATAAACTTTGTTTAGGGTGACAGTGGTCCTTATCCCAGTTGTCATCACAAATATCCAGAACCCTCTCTTGGCACACCTCCAGCACTTTCACAAACAAATTCTCTCTTTCTTTCTTGGGTCTTTTTTTTTTTTTTGTTTTTTTTTTTTTTTTTTTTTTTCTTTTTTTTTTTTTTTTTTTTTTTTGAGTCAAAGATCCACCTGACTCTTCCTCCCAAGTGCTGGGATTAAAGGCATGTTTAAAACCACCCACCACAGCCAAATTCTTCCTGAAAACCATGCATTCTTCCTGTTTTGCTATCTTTACTTTCAGTCTCTTGATTTCTATCCATTTCAATCCAATTTTCTTCACATTCTGTCATTAAAATTGTTATTGTCAGGGTTGCCTATGAATTTCGTCTTGCCAAAAACAATGGTTAAATGTCTTCTCATTTGATTTAACCCATCTGTGGGGCTCAGCACTGTGGATGAAGTCTTTCTCTCAAAGCTTGCCTTTACTTGACTTTTAGAAAGCCACATCTCTGGCATCTGTGATATCTTATTAACCATCCACAGCCTTAGCCTTTGCTGCCTCTTTTGCTGACAGCCTCTCCACTTTTCATCTCATGGCTCTCACCTAGGAAAAATACTTACCATCAATGACTTGGACATGCACACCTCTCCGGTTCCATATGTTCCACATGTTCCCTGGAGGATCCACACCCTAGATCCACCTGTATGACATTTTCTATAGGATATCTAACAGTGCCCTTAGATCAACTTCTGATGATCAGCTCAGTGGCAATTCTCTATCCTTCTTCTGCTCTGGTATGTGTTCCTCCTCCTGGAATTTCCACTTTATTAACAGCATTATGGGTCTTCTTCTCTCAGGCCAAAGCCTTCCCCTCATCTTTCACTCCTCTAGTTGGCAAGTGCTGCCAGCCCTCACATTTACTCTGAGCATTTACTCTATCTTATCTCCTCTACTCTTCCTTCTGAGAGAAAGCACAGAGCTGCAGCAACAGGCTCTGATGAGCCTCACACACATATCAGCTCACACCTCTAATGTGGGATGCCCTTCTGTATGCTGCAAATATGTACTGCTTTTATTGGTTGATGAATAAAGCTGCTTTGGCCTATGGCAGGGCAGAATACAACTAGGTGGAACAGCCAGCCACCCAAGGAGCAACATGGCAAGAGAATGATAATGTCATGGCTACATAACAATACATAATTTAATAGAAATGGGTTGATTTAAGATGTAAGAGCTAGCTAGTAATAAGCCTGAGCCATCGACTAAACATTTATAATTAATATAAGTCTCTGAGTTATTATTTTATAAATGGCTGCAGGATCGGGAAGGACACAGAAAAGCCTCTGGCTACACATCTCTACTGTCTTGGGGTTTCTGGTGGTCTCCTAATACACCAACGGTAAACCCCATGCCAGTTATGTTTCATGTGTCCTTTGAACCTTCCATGGACCACCACATATGGACTTCTACCTTCCTGCCTCTCTCCACCATACTGCAGACATTATTGGTGGGTTCTAGGGACCCTTGCATAGCTCAGATAATGGGACCTGCAGCTGCACTTTCTAGCTGCCTCAACACTCAGTTCATCACCAAAATGTTGCTTTCCCACAGAGGCCTTGCCTATCAGGCCCTAGAATGGTCTTCCTCATCCTTGTTCTCTGTCTCACTGTCTCCTGTATTCTATGTTTTGCTCAGATTTCCAATTTGTCCTTTGCTTGCTGGTGCACTTTCCCATAAGTGTATGCGAATGGTGTCTGGAGACTTCAAATCAACTGGTGAAGACTAACAGGCAGAAGCAGGCTGTGTCTGAAGCGTCTCTCCCCACATAACACCAAGGATAATCTCAGAGTTTCCTATCAGCCTTGTCTGTCAACTTGAAGTAGAGAAGCATTCTTCTGGGTGTAAAGCTTACCTAAAGAGGAAGCTGCCTCTGTGGCACAATACTGCTTGTGTTGTAAAAGAAATCATGATAATTTGAAATATTTGGCATCCAAACTACTTAACAAGCCCAATTATCATGGATTAAGAAGAGCAAACAAGCGTACAAATGAGAGGTGAGGGACCCAGAGAATGAGTTATAAATAATTTTTATCCTGTATATGGCATCTATTAAAAAGTCATCTGTGGTCATTTCTGAATATCTGAAATAAAAATGATTTTAATTTCACAAATTATCTCGTGGCCTTAATGGGAAAAAATAAGAATTGAGATGCCACGGTGAACCTGAGTGCAGAACAATTATCTGCAAAAACATCTAAATTCAGAGACTTCAGAGTCTCTGGGGATATGTAAGCCAGACCCACACTAACCCTATCCTAAGAGTCTCAAATACCAGAGAGGAGGTCTCTTTTTGTGAGAAAAGGAATAAACTAGGACACATCAAAGTATAAATGTACCATGAAAATAACTAACTACATCAGACATCTCCAATACATTAAATATCCAGGGAAAGGGTCTGCTTTTCTGGGGGTAACAACCCCCAAGACTTAGCTTCTCTTGACTTTATCCTCTAACTAAGATTTCTCACCTGAGTGATTTGATCACACCTAGCCTCTGTCAGTTCTCAAGTATGAGTTCATGCAAGTATTGAGACTACTTTGTTAAATTTCAATTATGGGCAGGGCAGTGATGGTGCATGCCCTTAATCCCAGCACTCGGGAGGCAGAGCCAAGTAGATCTCTGTGAGTTCGAGGCCAGCCTGGTCTACAGAGTGAGATCCAGGACAGTCACCAAAACTACACAGAGAAACCCTGTCTCGAAACCCCTTCCCCCCAAAAATTTAATTTATGATATACATATGGCTTTATACGTGCAAAATCTCATTCATGAGCAATGTTTACTTTGAGAAACAGACTGACAATTTTTCAGGAGGGATAACTTCTTGCTTTATTCTCTTTCATGGATGTTATTTTTCAGAGTAACATGTGAAGTACCTTTACAAAGGCTTTATAAGCAGGAGGGCCTGTGAAGACCAGAGGTTGGGATGAACATAAGCGAAGCCAAGGCTAGCCAGATTTGAAGCAAACACCTCTAACAGTGAGTGCTAGATTCTCTTTAACTGCTTCTCTGGCTCTGATCATGGTTCCTGTCTTGTGCTCTGCCCTCAGAATCTGACAGATACAGCAGATAGATTTTCCTACCTCACCCCACCCCTCACTGGGTATGTTTGGTCAATGGAATTCCCCAGCCAGAAGTGGGACTAGGGTGATGAAGAGGAAAGACCTCCAGCTCTCATGGGCAGTCCCACTTCTAAATCTGTAGCCCACACTCCCATCTGTCCACTGTTCTTCTCCCCGCCCTTGCTCAGCAGGTGACAATCCCCATTGTTGCTGGCCACCAACTGATGCTTGCCCCTAAATTTTGTCTATGCCTCTGTAATTGTCCTTTTGTGATACACCCTTTTCTTACATCCATTGGAATTTCCATGGGGGCCCATTCAAGACTGCAGGGTGGTTGTGTTCCCATGAGGCTTACACTCTCTAAGCAAGATGTGTGAGCTCCTATGATACATGAGATGAAGTTCTAGATGTTTGTAATGAGCAGGTGGAGTTAAACATCCTGCCCTCTCTAATACCATCTGTCATCTTTATAACACATCGCAATGTGCTATTTTTGTTTTGCTGGTGTATTAACTTCATTTCTCATTGGGTTAGGACCACCTCCAGGGCTGGAACTAGGTTGGTTTTACTCAGTACACACCCAGCAATCGGCCAGAGCCTAACTCTGACCTGTCAACACTTTGGGAAGCCCTAGAAGAATTCTAAACTGAGTATTAAAGCCAGGTAAACAAACTAAGATATAATGTGTTGAATGATCCAAAGCAGTACAATTAAAGTTTCCAAAATGCAGAGAGGCATTTTGGTCAGATAGCTTTTGACTTTGGTCAGATAGAATGCAGTCTTAGGAAAAGGTCATAGAGAAAAGGAGACATGTGTTGTGGGATTTAAAGAATGAAGAGAAAATTCTAGAAAGAAAGAAGGCAAAATGAGAGCATTCTGGATGGAGAAAGGAGCCTGAATAACGGATATCAGATTGCGAGAATCTGGGTGTTTTGGGGGCGAGAGCACCCTAATACACATTGAAGCATGATGGGAAAGCAGGTAACATCTAAAGCGCTGTCCAGCCCTGAATCAGGGAGGGAATCTCCCTTGCCCCAGCCTCTCTCTTATGGTGCAGTGTCTAGGACCTTCACACTTAGAAGCTGATCTCCCTCCCCTGATGGTCATATTTAGAAGGGACGGTGTGTATCAGAGGTCCTCCTCCTCATCCTATAGTCAGCAACGGTGTCCTTTGTTTGTGCTTTACACTCCTCAGGGTCTCCCAGTAGGAAAGGAAAGAACTTTCATTTATACTTTCTGCTCAAGTTGATGCTGCCTGCTGAGAGTCTATATATAACCTAAGTATTTTAAAGATAAAAATAAAAATTAAATGGCAAGATGTCTTTACAGTCAATAGACAGAAATAACACTTGTGCTTTTGGAGACAAAAGCAGCCTGGTGTTTAAGATACCCACAGGGCAGGTGCCAAGTTGGTTGCAGCCTTGCTGAGGTGAGCTTCCAGTTCCAGACAAACCAGGGAGTTCCTTTGCCACAAACTTCAGCTTCTGGTAAATTTGAAAGGACCTTCATTTTACCTTTGGGACTAACTGAATTTTCTTTCAGTTCTGCTTTGTGAATTTCCAACAGGCTGCCTCAATGACAGCAGATATGGATTCCATGTTATATCATTCGGAGATCAATGCGGTAATACCACAGATCAATAGGACAGACCTGGCAATTATGCTGTATTCAGGTCCCTCAAGATAACAAATACAAAGAAGACCACTAAAAAGTTTCTGAGCCCAGAGCACTGAACTCTAAGGCCCTGCTGACTCTAACTTAACAGTTCTGCAAGCAGGTTCTATAAGTCCCTGAGAATCTTGAAAACTTTTAAGGGTATATGTGAAGTTAAAACAATTTTCATAGTAACATTATGCCATTATTTACCTCTTCTTCGTGTTGGCATTTGAATCAGCGATGCAAAGGCGATGGTCAGTAAGACAGCAAACGTCTCAGCACAAAATTAAGATAACACAGCAGATTGTGTATGTCACTGTTTGTGCTTCAAGTCCATGCACTCCCAGCAAAACACAAAGCCAGCTTCAATTGAGGACGTCCTTCAGAAGGGTATGGCTTTTAATGCATTAAATCTCAACCCTTGAGCACAAGTAAATTTATATTGTCATGATGTGTGAAATGAAATGAGTTCACAAAACAACACATTTCTACACTGCATACAAGTACAGCCGTGTAAGGTGTAATATTCAGTGAGTTGCAACAACGGTCCTGTAGACAATAAGGAATGGAGCATATCCCATTAACCAGTGTTTTGTAACCCTTCCCCTGGGAGATGTAGATGGGAACAAGTGTCTAGTCACCCCAGACACAGGGCACCAAAGACAGTCAAAAGGGATTCCACCCAAGTCCAATTTGGTGATGTGATGATTTATTGGGCTTACCTAGAGAACCATGGGTGAAGGGTACTTATGAGGAGAACTCAAAACAGCCATAGCATAAAAAATGTCCCACCCAATCACGGGTGACTGCCTCGCAGAAGCTGCATCATGCTGTCCATCCTTCTGTATTAAGGTTGAACTTGAGGGGTGTCTTGTACCACTTCTGTTTCATTGTCTTCACTGTTTGTCTATGCCTGTGTGTTCCAAGCTTTGGGGTACCAGGCAGGGCTCGATAATACAGATCAAATTTTTACTCCTTTTCACTTCAGCCCTCAGGCCATCAGAAAAAGCCAGTCTGTACTTTAATGCATCCCTTTTAATCTAATTTACTTGTCAAATCAGAGGATAACATGGAGGATGTTACCTTCATGTCCCTTTCTCTTCCTTCACGTGAGAAATTTCCTCTAGGCAGCCAGCTCAGTCTTTCCCACATCTTATTATGCACAGTAGTGACCATGCAACCATGCCATGGCTTTCTGTCCCATTTGTGCTCCTCTCTGGCCTGAAATGTATTCTCTAGTCCTTCACAAAGTATCCACGAACACAAACAGTGGACCTCATTTATCAAAGAGGCACACCATTCCACACTATATAAAAGAAAGCCACCCTGGGAACCCTGCCCCTATGAAGATTCCATCTTCAGATGGCTTATTCCTAATTGCACATCTTATTATGCACAGAGTCTCTGCAACTGTGCCTTCGCAAGGAGACTTATCTCCACACACCACACAGTGAAGAATGGACAGGTTAGGATTTCTCCCACAGATGCTCCATCCTCACACATTCATTCTCAGTCTCATGTCTCACTATCACAACATGGCCCTGTCACCCACTCTCCCCAAACTCCCCTTTGGTTCTGTCATGCCCCATATAAGGGTGCCAAGTTGTTGTATTGCATTTTTTTTTATCTGTTCATCTGTGATAATGCTCCATGGGCAGACCAGAGGAACTATTCTATCCAAGAACAACTTTGTGAGCCAGATCCTTACTGGGCTTACTTACAGGACCACAGGTGAGGGGTTGCTTACTGGAAACGGGTTACTCAAGACTATTTGCATCCTGAGTTGTAACAACCTCTCAGATGATGTGTTCTGGGGTACCACCTTTAGTTAATCTTCCACCTCCTTTATACTATAGCTCCCAAGATGATGTTCAGCTGTAGGGCAGGGGGCAGCAATGGCTACAGTCTAGGGTGAAGTTCCAAGGCTGTCCTCCTCTTTCTACTGTTGTCTTAGTTAGGGTTTCTTTTGCTGTGCTAAAACACTGTGACCAAAAGCAACTTGAGAGGAATGTGTTTTTATCATTTTATACTTCCAGCTAACAGTCCATCATGGAGGAAAGTCAGGATAGGAATTTTGGGAATCTTGAGGCAGGAACTAAAGCAGAAGCCACCAAGGAGCCCTGATTACAAGCTTTCTTTCCATGGCTTGCTCAACAAGCCATGTACAACCCAGTACCATATGCTTAGGGGAGGCACCGCCTGGAGGCAGGAGATGATGCCAGAGATCATGAAGGATGCTGCTTACTATCTTACTCCCCATGATTTGGCCAGTCTGCCTTCTTACAGCATCTAGGACCATCAGCCCAGGGATGGTGCCACCTGCAGTGAGCTGAGCTTTCCCACATCAATCATCAATCAAGAAAATGTACCACAGACTTACCCACAGGGCAATGTGATGGGCGCACTTTCTCATTTGAAGTTCCTTTTTTCCAAAGTAACACAGATTATGTTAAGTTAACGTAAAACTAGCCAGCACAGATATGTTACTAGCCCTATTATCATTGCCATTAGCCTGGGTATTGTAGTATTTTCTCCTCATTTCATTGTCATGACTCTCAAGCCAAGCATCCTGTAGTTTACCACAGTGACTTCTTCCCCATGAAATGAAGGTCATGTTGTATCTGGAGGAAACAGTTGTTCACAGCATCTAGTGACATCAAAGCCAGCACAATACCCAAGGGGTTTACTCATGAACTTGTCTTGCTTAATGCTTAGTGTGCAGAAGTCTCTCATTCGGCCAGTCATGTGATGGTGGGGTGCATATACTATGCACTGTTATCTCACACATCGCTCAGTGCCTATGGACCTTTGATACAATTGAGAGGTGGTGGAACCTTCCAGAGTTAGCCTACTAGAAAGACGTTATCATATCAGGGGGATACCCTAGAAGACACTGGGGACCTGGCTCCTTCCTCTCTCCCTCTTCCTGGATGCCAGGAGGTAACAGATCTTCCCCAATCCCCTCACCCTCACTGGCCCAAAGAAACAGGACCAAGAGGCCACATAGTGGAATAAGTATCCCAAATGAACCTTTGCTCCTTTTAATTAAGTTGAATTTTCCCAAGGTATTTGCCACCAAAAGTTGACAAACGCAGCCATCAACCATGGACAGTATTTGATGGTAGTAATAAATGGTTGTTAGTGGCTTAGGTACTTAACACACTGTTCTTTTATTTGAGAATATATTTACATTTATAAAAACAAATTTAATCTGCAGTGCTAGACCCACATCCATGTCATGCTCACTGTGTGTCTTGATTGCATCAATAGTCCATGTCAGTGGTTGACCTACTGTCCTAGTTAGGTGGCTGAAAGCAACTTGGAAGAGGAAAGGGTTCATTTGGCTTGTCTGTCCCCATAATAGTCCATTACTGAGGGAAGCTGGGACAAGACCACAAGCAAGAATCTCTAGGCAGGAACTAAAGCAGAAACCACAGAGGAGCCCTGATTACAAGTTTGCTCTCCACAGCATGTTCAGCTTGTTTTTTATACAACCCAGCACCATCTGCCAAGGGGAAGCATCACCTACAGTGAGCTGGGCCCTCCCACTCCAATCACAGGCAAGCTTATGGAGGTGTGTCCCTAGAAAAGGAGCTCCCCTTTTCTAAGTGACTAGTTTATGCGAAGGTGGCAAAACCTAACCAGCACATTTACAGCATCTTGTCTGCGTAAGCACTCCAAGATGAACACATGACAGTGACGTCACCCCAAAAATGACCTGGATCGTATACTTTTATCATAACAGCTTCCAATATTACATCTGATAAGAAGGCTGGTGAGATACTCAGATGAGAGACAGAATTCTGAATTCTAGATCTGTGGCCCATTATCCCCCCCAAAAAAAACATCTCTAGGTCACTCTACCTTCTCCTCACATTAATGACTGAGCTTTAAAAAACAGAGTAAGGAATTGTGAGGTTTACTCCAAATGTAACACTGTTGCCTCCCCTTCCCTTCCCTTTCACTCCCTCATCACAGTCCCCTCCTCTCCTCTCCTCTCCTCTCCCCTTCTCTCCCTTTGTCTTCTCTCATTTTCTAACATCTAAATGCCTTAGTCAGCATCTGAGTCAATCGCCCTACCTTTGACTCACGGTTGCAGAAAGAAGTTTCCATTGATGGTGACCTCTTTGCACTGGGGCCTGTGGCAAGGCCGGCATCCCAGCAGGGAGTGTGCGGTGGAGGAAGCTGCTTACCTCCTGGTGTCCAGGAAGCAAACAGAAAGAGACAAGAGCAGGGCAGGGTGCTGCTGTCCTCTTGAGGACACACCCCAGTGACCTTACTTTGTCCGCTGGATCCCAACTCTTAAAATTTCTGCCCACAGCCAAGATCATGGATTCCTAACACGTCCTTTAGCACGGAATGTTGGGGGACAGACCCATCCACACTATAGCACCAAGCTTCTCAGCAGGAAGAAAGGATGTTTTCTCTACAGGAGTAAAGTGAGCCACAAAAGCTGCAGGAAGAAAAGCGCCCCTCTCCTCTCACTAGTGTGGATGTCTCAAAATAAAAAGACTAGGACACGAGAGCAGTCAAAGGGAATTGCAGACATACTTTGAGCAACAACGTTCCACTCAAAATACATTCCAATGTCTCTGTGCAGGCCTGGACTCTAACCTTTAGGCCACCCTAAGGATAGAGGGAGACCTCTAGGGGTAACAGGTGCCAGGGGAGGAGTCAGCCACATCCCATCTCTGTAGCTTTGCTGTGCCAAGGCAGCTGTGGGGTTCTATGGTGCAGCATGTCAGAGCCTGCCAGGTGAGAAAACAAGTGTCCTGCTGGGAGAAGGCGCCAGTTGAAGACAGGGAGTAGGATGTAGGATGGTGCTAAAGCTCCTGAGCAATTGAAAGCAAAGCCCACACAGAGGCCTGGCGCCCTGCATGCAGCAGCCCCTTACTAATTGCCTGTTGCCCGAGTGACTGGTGACTTGCAGAGATGATAGCCCTGCCACACTCCACCTGGATCTAAGTTTCATCAGCCAGCAGAAGCACTACCTCCAGGGGACCCAGAGGTGGCTTTTATCAACGGCACCTTCCTCAACAAGGTCAGCCTTTCACGGTGGCTGACTTCCAGATAAGGAAGGTGCGGCAGAAGGAGGCGATGATGCAGAAGGTCTTGCTGGAGACCAGTCCCTGGTTGAACTTCTACAAGGAAAGGACCATCTCTCCAATTTCTTCATGTTTAAAACTGTCTGATTAAGTTTCCAAAACAATCTAGAGACTTGCTGGCAGTGTCCAGAAAGTTCTATGCTGTCACATCCTTTCCTTTAGAACCTGAAACCCAGTCATGAGAAACCGAGAATACAGAAGCCGTGGTTTTGATTTCTTGTGACCACATAGGGAGAAGAAGTGAGAAGTGAGGGAAAGTAGGACAGACATTAGAGTCCTGAAGACAGACAGGAAAGGGCATCCTAGTTGGGCTCCATGGCATGCGCTGTAATAAACCATCATCTAGAAATGAGTGTTTCAATTGAGTTTTGCTGTAAACACTAATATTTCCTCCTCTCCGTCGCTCTCCTCTCAGGAGACCTCATGTATATTTCACTATGTGTCCTGCCTACTATTACACTCATACATCAAAGGATCTGAGGACAAGGAACCTGATTCTGAAAACATTATTCTTTTAAAGATTTATCCTCTCATCTTGACCAGCTCCGCAGGTGAAAGGGAGCCGCTCTCCATAAATTATTTTAATGCGCTATGCAAAGGGATCTTCTTACCTCTTCTTGCAAAAACTTTTCCCCAAGTGAAATCAGAGAGGGCCTTCAGTTTCATCCCCGTTCAGTTTTTTGATCCAAGTACACATAGGGACACCCATAAACGGCAAATGAAAGAATAAAAAACTCAGTGTAGTTGTGGGGGCTAAAAGATCTACGAATTTCAGGAAAATCTCGGGGAAATCCAAGACAAGGAACTTGGTTGTCTATAAGAAGGCCATTAGAAATGGATGTAGAACCACCGTTCACTGTTGGTTAGACTGGTCCACATTTGATATTGTTCTAAAGGCACATCTTATATCATCACAGTGATGCCCAAAGCCCTGATAAAAGGTCTCATTGTCAGGACAGAAGCCATCAAATACCCCAGCGTCAGACCTCACCCCACAACGCTTCTAGAAATGCTTCTCATCCTAACTGATGATCCTTGCCTCTTGGAGGCCTCACCTCAGTAGAATCCCAGTAGAGGGAAGTTCATGGTCCTTGGAAGGCTCTTGTTCACCCAAGTCTCACAGGACCTTGCTCTCTGGATATAGGTCAAGGCAATGTCAATGCCATCATACGCTTTCCCTTAGACCCTGACTGATTAGGCCTGAGAACAAACCTAGAACATTTAAATTTGCAAATAATAGATTCTACCTTGCTTCCAACATTCATTTCCAATGTCAAGTCAAGGGTTTGGGTAAAACCCTAGTCCCTGAGTGCCACATCCTCACCAATTACTAAGACTGTATCCTTTGCTTCTCTGTAGATGAGGACTTCTGGCCCCACTAATAGATTCCATGTAACTAAGACTAAAATGGACCTAACAGCATCCTGGAAGGCATGGGCCACTTCTCCCTGAATGCTGGTCCAGCTTAGATTTCCTGCTCTGCAAATCACATCACAAATGCCAGTCGTGGTCACAGCTCCAAGCATCATGGCTGAACTGGAGTCTTTGCTGTGGTAAGCCACTTTCTACACCAGCTTCTGGTCAGTAGATTTCTCTGTCTTGCTTCTGTTAGCACTGCATGCAACAAGACTGTGGCTAGAGGGTTGATTCCAGACTCCAGCACAAAGAAGGGGAGAGGGATTGTTAGGGGTTGAGGTGAGCTGATTTGGTGATCCAGCCTCCCTACATGCAGCCACTCTGTGTTTAGAGGGCTAGTGTCAGTCCTCAGATGCCCCCGTAAGGCCCTGTTGTCTTAGTATCTTTCCTGAATCCCTCCCTCTACTTGGCTTGGGTGATGCTCTCCTGCTCTTTTGTTCTAATTGCCCACATTGTGCCATGCTGCTGCTGTTGAATGTGTCCACCCGGGAACCAGCTCCCTTCCTTCCCTGCTTCTTCTCCAGGGCTAGTGAAATCATGAATCTAGGAGGAGTACCTACAAACACCACGTCACTAAACTAGCAAAAATCCTAACCATAATCTAAATATCTGTATCATCCCCATGCTTAAGTTCAGTCCCTGCCCCTCATCCAGGAAACTTCTTTTAGCAACAGACAGAGACCATTACAGAAAACCACAGCCAATCACAATGTGTAGTTGTGGAGGCTGGCCCCAATGAATACATCTAAATATAACTAAGGCTCAGGAATCATCAAGAAGATGGGGCAGAAAGATTCTAAAAGCCACACTCTTACAGGGAGTTTGCTGTAAGACTGTGTTTCCTGTGAACATCAGAAACTACACCCAAAACATGTCAGCCACTTGACTGCTGAACAAGGATAAAAACAGTGACAAAGAAGACCAGGGTCGGGGGAGGGGCTTGGAGTGGGGAGCAATAGAGGCCGATGAGGACTCAACCCTACATAAAGATCTGCAAGCAACTAAAGAGTTCTGAGAGTAGGAGAAACAGCCCTCCCCAGGGAAGGGCATGCCAATGGTTATCCAATACCAAATGATCAGCCCTGAAAATATACATACAAGTAACATTACAAAGACGGAACAGGTTGAACTTAGGAATATAAATACATGCATGTGACAACAATTAACAAGAAAAAGAGGCTACAAACTTGAAGGAGAGCAAGAGAAGAACATGGAAAGGTTTGGGAGGAGGAAAGGAAGGAAGAAAACGATGTAATTGTATTATAATTTCAAAAACAGAAGAAATAATATTTTTTTTATAAGTAGACGATAAGTGCTAACCAGAACGGCAAGAGTCCTGGTATACAATAGATAACTCGTGTCATACAAAGGGGGAAGAATGTCATCGAGCAGTTTGTGCCCTTGGGCCCTTCTTCTCCAGGCCTCTTGTCTCTCTTCTTCAAACCAGGAATGCTGGACAGCTTCTCACGGTGTTTAAAGGGAGAAAGGCCACAGAACACTTGCAAAAGGCCTTGTAAAGCTGTGTCCCATGGGCCTGCAGGATTCTCTGCAGTGCTGATGCAGTCTGCCCTGTGGAACACCTCTGTGAGAGGACTCATGCTGACGGGCACTCAGTGGTGACTGCTGCTGTTATTTTTCTGAGGTGAGCTTTTCTTTAGTCTCTTTCTCGACCAAGTCGCCGCCGCCACCGCCACCACCACCACCTGCCCAGGCCATCTGCAGAGTGTTTTGTGTCCATTAATATTGGAAAGATCTTCAAAGTAGTCCCTGAATTGAGAAGAATTTCCTAGATGTTTCTATCAGACAAGCTGTAAACAGGTTTGATTGCTTGAACGTGTCAGGCAGGGCAAGGGCTGAAAGATAAAGCCTCTTGCATTGGGGTTTGCGGTGGGGAAACGAAGTACAAAGAAGCAACTATCCCTGATTTGATTGAAGAGTAGAGGGAAGACAGGTGGAGAGCTAGGGCAGGGCTCTGGCCCACTATGCAGGGCTGGGTGGTTGACAGGGCAGGAAAACAGTTCTAAGATGAGAAGGCCCTAAGCGGCAGAATGATGCATAGCCTGGCCCATTTGTGGAGATTTGGCTCCATCTCGTGGTTATTCTTAGGTACTGTATTTCACCCCTCCCAGCTTCTTGGTGGAACAGTTCTTTCACAATGAATATGGGATGTCACTGTCTACTGAAAACAACTTAAGACACAGCGTCGGTGGGCCCCTCATTCCTAGAAGGCAATCGTCCTCTTTTTCTTGGAGCTATGCCAACAGTTGGCCTGTGGCAATAGACCAAGGTAGGCAGCCACTGAGGTGAAGCCGCTTTGGGCTGGATCCTACCACATGCTGTGTCTCAGAGAGGCCGTGCCCCTGCAGTAGCCTCTTCTCATTGTAGACCACCTACGGAAGGGGAAGTGCCGCTATACCATGTTATGGGCACGGTGCCTGAGACCCCTTCCTGAATTGTCCCCATCCTTGACCCTTATGAAGAAAAGACGAATGGGACTTTGAGCCACTTGGGAAATGCATTTTGAGAGAGATGCCTAGAAGGGTAAGATGGGATTTTCCCTGCAGCCCCTGAAGTTGTATTGCCTGATGTGGAATAGGTAGATGTGTAAGAACAGCATCATTCATTGACTCAGAGTCAGTTCTTAGAAGTGTACAATGTGCTGAGGATGTGATCCTGAACAAAACAGGCCCAGATTTCAATGGTGGACTTTTGATGCCCACAAGAGAAACAGTAACCAAAAAGCATATGTAGAGGACAGACTTACTTGACTGTGATAAGAACAAGGAAAATAAAATGAAAAATAAAATGAAGATGGGTATTGTCAGGGTGGGATGATCCAACATCCCTGTAAATTGACGCTTCCTGTCCCAACCATCTGGTCCCGAATAACCAACTCAGAGGCTGAATATGAATTATAAATGCTCAGCCAATAGCTCAGGCTTATTAATAACTAGCTCTTACATTTTAAGTTAAGCCATATTCCTTATTTACACTCTGCCACACGGTAGTACCTTTATTAGCATGGCATGCTCATCTCCTGCTCCCTCTGTGTCTTTCTGGTCACTCCTGACTCTGCCCTTCTCCTTCCCATCATTCTGTTTGGCTTTCTCACCCCTAACTTCCTACCTGGCTACCGGTCTGTTGGTGTTTTATTAACCAATGAGAGTAATACATATTCACATTGTACAGAAGGATTATTCCACAGCACATCCCCGCTTATGGGCCACCAATATGCCATTGAGGCATTCATCTGGAGAGATGAGAGCAGAAAAAATAGTTCAGCCTGGTGTTAGAAAACCCAGGACTCTATTTTCTTGCTGGAGCTGAGCAGGTGAGAGTTTGCTTTGAGAGGGTGGGACTTCATCATGCAAAACCCAGCTCTGAGTGAGGCTGGAGCGGGGTTGGACTGCGTCCTATGGTACTAAGCACACTCTAGAAATGGTGCATCTAAACTTCACTCAGAAGCCCACCAACCCATGGTGGGAAAGGAGCAAGGGCTTGGGGAGGAAGCACACAGCTCTGATCACTAGAAATTAATCACTGCCCCTGTCCCCAGCAACCAGATCCTTCCAAGATGGGCCATCTACAGGGCACTGTCCCCAGCCAAGGGTGGCCTAGAGCACATGGCAAGGGATGAACACAGTGACTGAGTACATGTCGCTTCTTCTGGGCAGATCCAGCATTGCAAGCTGAGTGTCACTCATCTCCGGTGCTTGAGCACAGCAGTGGTTTGGATTTCAGGGTTTTGAAAGACTAATCTGGAATATTTGCATATACATGATGAGGCATCCTCAGACAGGACCTGAATCTATACACAAAATTTATTTATGTTTCATATACACCTCAGACACACAGCCAGAAGCTAATTTACACAGTATGTCTAATAATTCTACGTGTAAAATGTAGTTTCAGGGATTAAAATTTTCTACTTGTAGAATTGGTTAGTACTCAAAGCTCCTGGTATCTTGTGTTTCTTTCCCTCGGAGCCGTATTGAACTTGGCTCTCTTATTTATACGTGATAACCTCCCCATAGGACTATGTGGTCTATGACAGACCCACACCTGTCTGCAGTCTCCCCAAACAGGCTTCTGTGGTCTTGGTCCATGCGCTCTCCCTGGATGCCCTTCTGCATGCACAGGCTGCCTCAAGCAGACCACTGGATAGGACGCGATGCTTTTATGGTCTCTGGGTTTTCTAGGCCCAAACAAGCACAGATCCAGGAGCACGTGCTCACTACAGATGGTCCTCTGATTACAGCGCACTTCTCCATCCCACCCGACCCCATGTCTTCACATCACAGACAACGCTTCCCCAGAGCCTCCTATGCCAACTGTGCAGCTGCCTCTTGGAAGTCTGCTTGCCTTGCTCGCTCGGTCTCTTTCCTCTGACTCCCTTCCCTCTTGCCACACACAGCACATGCTGCTTGAAGGGAAATCCTTTCTCTCTGGGCAGAAGGACCACAATGGCTGTAACATCTCAGCTGTTTCAGGGCCCTGTCTTCCCTGTCCCCTGCACTAGTCACTAAGGCCAAGGAGAAGATCATGGGCTTGGTGCATAAGAGAATGAACAAGATCCCTGACTGGACTCAGAGTCCATCGTTCATTGGTTGATGCCCGTGGCAAATAAGCCAATCTCATCACCTGTCCGTAAACTCAGACTGTAAACCATAGCCAGTTCCCAGACAGTGTAAATATTGTTTGACCATTCAAAACAAGGAATCAACAGTACTGGAAGAGACTTTTAAAGTATGCAGTGTAGACTCCTGACTCTTTCATAGACAAGCTTGCCCAGGCCTAGAACTATAGGGGGGACTGAGGGCTGGCAGAATTTCAACTCGTTTCTCAGGGGAGCAAACCTGTAGGCAGGAGGGAGGCATAGACATGTGCTGGTCTGATTCCTCATTTCGCCAAGTCACCCACTGAGGTCCAGAATGGTAAAATGATTCATATCTGTTGTATAATTCACTTTCTTATGCCTGAAGTGCAGCTTGGCTCCAGGGCCAGGCACAAGGACTTTTCCTTTGGAACCTCCACTGCTTTCTCTTTAGTCCTTCTTGGCGTCCTGTTTCCTTGTCCCTTAATAGCAAGGAAGTCATCCCTGGCTCTGACACAGGGACACACCATCACCCAGGAAGGGTTGCCATCCCACCTTGCAAAATAGGCTTCCCGGTTGGGGAATACACAGGCTGTGTGCGTGTCTACACATCTGCTCCAGGTGTAAACAGAGATGAGAGGAGAGTTCTCTTTGAAGGAGGAATTATGGAGATGGGTATTATTCTCTTCTCTGTGTTTTTTTTTTATAGTCTCACTAACAGTGTGTGTGTGTGTGTGTGTGTGTGTGTGTGTGTGTGTATGTGTGTGTGTGTGTGTGTGTGTGTGTGTATACACATGTGTGTGCATATATTTGTGCAGGGAGGTGTGTATGTATTCAAGTGGAGGCCTGAGGACTACCTGGAATATTGTTCTTCAGATGCTGGTCATACACTCCCTTTTCTAATTACCTCTCACTGGCCTGGAACTCACCACCTAGACTAGACTGGTTGTAGAGCAAGCTCCAAGGGCACCTGCCATTGACTCTCCAGAGAGGGGATTACAAACATCTTCCAGCACCACAGCTCTGTTTAAGATTTATTTTATTTTATTTGGAATATTTTAAATAGCATTTATTTACTTGTGGGTGGTGGAACACACATCGTAGTGCACATATAGAGGTCAGAGACAATCTGTCGGAGCTAGTTCTCTCTTCCCACCGTGTGGTTTTCAGCAACTGAACTTAGGAGGTCTGTCTTGGAAGCTACCTGCTAAGTCGTCTCACTAGCCCTTAATTTTAGTGTGTGTGTGTGTGTGTGTGTGTGTGTGTGTGTGTGTGTGCACGTGCATGTGACTGCAGGTGTCCAGGGAAACTAGAGACGTTCACTTACCTGAAGCTGGGGTTACAGAAGGCTGCTGTGAGCAGCCCGAGGTGGGTGCTGGGAATCAAACTCAGGTTTTCTGCAAGAACATTGTGCACTCTTAACCACTGGGCCAGAGTCTAGCCTTCCTGCCTTTGTTTTAAGGTGAAGGATTAACTTTAGGTCCTTAATTGTTCTGGAACTATTGCCTGTGAGGTGGAATCTCACTCATGCAGAGGAGTCACACACCAGCAGCAAGCTTTCTCTCAGTCACAGGGTAAAGGAAGAAGCCACTCTTTATCTGTCTTCTTGGCAGACAGCACTTTAGTTTTCCCAGTATAATCTTTCATCAGAATTCACGGCTCTGTTCTCTTAGTGACTTGCCATGTCGACACCGGTATCTACTTAATACACACTAACCAAGTAACCTGGCATGAAGTTTAAATGTTACCCTATGTAATGTGAATTTACATGATCACAGAAGGGCCTGTTAGGATAACTTGATTCAGAGGATTTATGCTAATGAAAAAATTTAGGTAGCTGACATGTAGATGGTAGAGATACGTTTTAGCAAACAGACATTTTGGCATCCCCTGTATACCTGTATACATGAATCAGCACATCTGGTTGATGTAGCATTATATTAGGGTAGCCTAGATTCTTTACAGTCTCCCCATTTTTTATGGTTATGTGGTACACAGCAATCCTGGGACCATGTGCCCTAGAAGAAATATGTAAGTAACTAAAGAGGGCAATAGCATCAGTCAAGACTCTTCCTAAGCAAATAATAAGCTTAAACTTAGTTCCCAGGACATGTACAGAGAGACCTGCGTGCACACTGACTAGGGTCTGGATCTAGGTGGCTCAGAAGGCTCCCGAGTTTATCAAATCCAACATCTGAAATTATGAAAGTGAAGTTGTTTTCTGAGCTATCAGAGAGGAAACAGAACAGAATTCCTAAACAGAATGAGTTTAGGAACTACAAAGTGTATATTTGAATTTTACCTAAGTTGTAGAATAAGTGCATTAACTTTGCACAAGCTATTTGAAAACCACAAAGCTTCAATCTTACCATCACCAAAGGGGGATTAAAACATCAAAATAGAAAACAAAATTAACTCTCAGGGAGATGGGAGCACCAAATGGAGATGCTCACCTCTGTCTGTCTCACAACAGGCAACCTGCGTGTTCTGAAAGGTGGCTGTGGTGGTTTGAATAAGAATGGCCCCCATAGACTTATAGATTTGAATACTTGGTCACCAGGGGGTGGCACTATTAGGAGGTGTAGCCTTATTGGAGTTGGTGTGGACTTGCTGGAGGAAGTGTGTCACTGGAGGTGGACTTTGAAGTTTCAGATGTTCAAGCCAACCCCAGTGTCACTCTCTTCCTGATGCCTGCTGATCCAGATGTAGAATTCTCAGCTCCTTCTCCATCAGCATGTTACCTGCCTGCCATTATGCTTCCCATCACGACAGTAATGGACTAAACTTCTGAATGTAATCAAGCCCCAATTAAATGCTTTCCTTTACAAGAGTTGCCATGATGTCTCTTCACAGCAATAGAAACCCTAACTAAGACCATGACAGAACTTGAGGTAAAAACAAGGTGGTCCACAGACTCTTACTCTTTCCCTTTGCTTGGGAGAAACTCACACCATTCAAATGTCATCCCCTCTCATGCATGGGACAGTTAGAATCACATGCTCAGCACAGGAGCTCAGGACAAGGAGCGTGGAGCTTGTTTCTGGGTGTGTGAACTTGAAGCTGTGCCGTCATGGGCCAGCGACCTCTGAGAGTGGAGTGTGAGTCTATTTGTGAGGACCCTACACTGCCCAGCACAGTGGGTTTACATGCTTCCATAGAGAACCAAAAGTATGGTGCTGACAGCCTCTCCCTGTTCTCTGGAATTCTGGGTGAAATCACAAGGCAGAGGTGACTAAGATCACTAACTCTCCCAAACACCCTGTAAGACCCGTCAGGTCTCCTCCTCTAGAGATGCTCTGTGGTAGGGGGCGTTAAGTTGACAGGAACCTCTGCGGAGGGGGCAGGTTCACGGACAAAGCCATTCCCTCCATGATGGTACAGCGGCAATAGCTGGAGGAAAGAAAAAGGTTCCCTAGCATCTTCCAGATGAGCGAGTGCCCACCCCCACTCTCTGATTAAGTTCCACTTCTAACAAGTAGTGGGAGCTATTTAGTTGGTGTCCTTAGTAAGTATTAACAATAAATAAAGCTTCAATAAATATGTAAAGCAAAAACTAATTTAAATTGACATTGTGCTGGGTGGGGTGAGAGAGAGCCCCTTACACCATAAAATGATTTAGGATATATTACTTCGGGCATCTGCATTACAAATTTACCTCTCATTACAGCTGTGTTAACGGGAAAAGGCAGCTTCTCAACAACATTCAAGGCAGAGTTTATTAGCATAAATTTGCATAATAATTAGCTCTGCAGCAAGCAAAGGCTGTCCTGTCTTTCAAAGAGGCAACTTCCAATGTCAATTTTCTCTGCTTCACTGATTGTCCCTGTTCTGTCAAAAGCTCCTGGAACCCCCTTGGCCCAATTCTGTTACTTGGTAGATTCTTTCTCTTCAAGCTTAAGGCTCCAGCATGGTGTCCACCAAGCATCTCTAGGGAGGAAGTGGATGCCAGTCTCCAGATGGGGACATGAGTGACCAGAAGCCTAAGGGGCAGTTCATCTGCCTGAGGACCAAGGGGGTGTGGCCTCAAACTCTCCACTCTCAGGCACTGAAACATTGTGGACAGAAACGATGATGAGGTGGCTGTCTAAAGGGCATGCTGGCTTTAGTAACATGGAGCTGGTTTAGGAATGCATAAATTTGTATTGTTTATCAGTGGCTTCCTTTATAATTATGTTTTTGTCTTAGTTAATGTTATAATTAGCTCCCACTGCCTGGACTCCTGCTGGCTGGGTGGTCAGGGCAGACAGCTGAAAACACAGAATGGAAGTGGCACCAGGGATACTGCTAGAAAGATGTCAGCCTCTTTGGGACCAGGGGGTGAGAGGGAGAGGCCACAATCAAGATACTGTCTGCATACTCATTGGGAGCTCTTTCTCTCCCAAGGCAAGGGACAATCCTCCAGCAACTCAGAGCATCCTTAGAGGACCATGTGGAACATATCTAAAAACATACTCTGGATGTGCTCCATGTCAGCTGGGCAGCACAGGTATCTCACTGATAGCTTTGCCCCATCCAGTCATGGGAAGGGAGACAGAATGGTAGAATCAAATGCTTCAGTGTGCTTCCAGGAAATTAGTGCTGGTCTCTTTCTCTCTCTCTCTGTCTCTCTCTGTCTGTCTCTTTCTGTCTCTGTCTCTCTGTCTCTCTGTCTCTCTCTCTCTCTCTCTCTCACACACACACACACACATACACAAACACACACAAATAGATAAATCTACCTTATTTATCATATAATCAGTTGTTTATGTATAGTTAATAATTCAGAAAAGTATTTTGCAATGTGTGGATAGGAGAGAGTGATTATGTAAAATATGTAGATAAGATTCATTTTCATAAATGGAATGATGATAAAAATGTAAACTATTGACTGTTTACTAGGTCTTGGATCCCGTTTGAAAACTTCATGCTTGTTTTTTTGGTGGTGAGTTCACCCTTTAATGGCTGAGCCATCTCTTGAGTAGCAGAGGTAGTCTTCCTAGAGGAAGAGCACACCAACTGATTGACAAGTGGCAAATAGACCTGAAAATATACACAGACATATATAACATTTATGGACACAGCAAGCTATATTTAGTATTATATATATCTACACAATACACATGTGCATACAATAACAATGAATATATAGGTCATGAATTTGAAGGAGAGCAGGAAGGGTATACAAAAGGATTTGGAGGGAGCAAGGAAAGAGAGAAACATTGTAATTAAATTATAATCTCAAACAGAAACAAAGAAAAGCTTCTCATGCTTTCCTGAGGAAACAAGTATTAATAGGTACATATGTAGATGTATGAAATGAGACTAGAAGACTTCATGACCCCAAAGCACAAATTCTGAGAAAAAAAAATCAGGGATTTAAAGGCACATCCTCGGGCCAAGACTCAGGCATGTGTTAGTGGTGTCTGTGTGCTACATGAACTGGGTTAGTGACTTCTAGAAACTGGGTTGTCTGAATAGGAAATGAGATGTTAGCAATGGGTCGCATACATTACTAGTTGGACCATTCTTTTCAAGTGATTAGCCTTTTATAGATTCCCTAAACCTTTAGACACTTCTCTACAGATAAAGTATGACTATAAACATGTATTCAGAAGCTTGAGGCCTGAGCACTCCTGGACTCCCTTATCCATTTTCTACAATCTTGCAAACCTAAACAAAACCCTTCCTGATACAGCCCACGCTCTCATTTTGTAAGTGTACTCAGAAGGGATAAACACTTTCCCAAGGTTGAAGAATTAGCAACAGAGTCAGGACTGTCCCCCTATAGATAACCTGTGCTATGCTCTCCTGTCTTCCTGAAGAGCATTGCATACTCTATCACAATGCTCAGAGGGCAAGAAGGACTTGGGCAAGATGATAAAGGATCAAGTCCCAGAAGGGAGGTTTAAAGCCACCTGCTGGGGGCAGGGAGTGACAGCTAAAGAGGTCTGGCTTCCTAAGAGGTGACATCTTTAGTAGTCCAGAACTAAATAGCAATGGTGGGTACACACTTTGCTATTGCATTAAAACCCACTGACTGCGGACTTCAACATGGTGAATTTTATGGTATGTGAATTAAAAAAAAAAAAAACTACTATGGCAAACACTCAAAATGCTGTTACGGAGCTTTGATTTTAAGGAACTGAGGAAGGGATTGGATGTTTAAAATTATTCAGAGGCATTGACAGCATAATCTTATGAGTTTTAGGAAGGAGGAAATCCATAGAGGGAAATAGAGAACCATAGCAGCATGACCTGGCTGCTGACTGGTAGCTGTGGCTATTGCTCAGAGGAGACTTCAATATCAGGCTTATCCTACTCACCTCAGGGGCTGGGTGATGATCAAACGTGAAGAGCGAGACTGTGAGGTATAAAACAGACTTTGGACCGACCGACTCTATTATTAGCAATTAGAAAGTCAGAATCCTCTCTCTGCCGGGGAAGAGTGAAGTGTCAATGGGATGAGTGGACGGTCAGCCCTGTGCCAATCCCAAGAGGCGACAGAGCAGTGGGCACTGCAGTAACTGGGGACCAATGTCTGCAGTGGGTCTGGAACGTCACCTCCCGACTCCCTGGAAATCACTGGGGTTCTAAGCTCCACATGGCGACTTTCAAAGATGTAGGAGGAAAAAAAAAGAAAGAAAGAAAAAATGAAAAAAAAAATAATCAGGGTTCTGAGAGAGGCTTCCCCTAGGATTTCCCCCAGTGTGTCAAGCCGAAGAAAAGGTCAGTGTCAGCGTGAACACATAGTTTAGTTGAAATGATGCTAGACCATAGGTGTGGGATGTGGTGATATTATGTTCCGCAAAATATTGTGCACCCTAATAAACTTATCTGGGGTCAGAGAACAGAACAGCCACTAGATATAGAGGCCAGAAAATGGTGGCACATACACCTTTAATCTTAGCATTCCAGAGGCAGAGATCCACCTGGATCTCTGTAAATTCAAGGCCACACTGGAAACAGCCAGCCGTGGTAACAAGAGCCTTTAATCCCAGGAAGTGATGGCAGGAAGCAGAAAGGTGTTTAAGGCATGAGGATAAGGAACTAGGATCTGGTTAAGCTTTCAGGCTTTCGAGAAGCAGTTCAGCTGAGATCCATTTAGATAAGGACACAGAGGCTTCCAGTCTGAGGAAATAGGATCAACTGAGGAATTGGCAAGGTGAGGTGGCTGTGGCTTGTTCTGCTTCTCTGATCTTCCAGCATTCACCCCAATCCCTGGCTCCAGGTTTGTTTTTATTAATAAGACCTTTTAAGATTAGTGCTACAGTGGGAGGCTGGAAAAGATGACTTGGAAAAGAGGAGAACATCCAGTGACAGTCTTCAGTTTGTTACCATGCAGAAGCTGAGAGTCAGGTGAGGCTCGAACCTGCAGAAGCAATGAAGCATGGAAGATGCACCCACCCAAGAGCTGGAGAAGGAAGAATTTGTCCTTCATCTCCCCCACCTCCTCCTGTCCTGGTGTGGCAACTGCTTCAGGCTTAAGTTAATATCTGAACATTCAGTCTTTCCTGCTGGCTTCTGCCTAGCCCCAGTAGCCCAGGAGAGATACCCATACCTGTGAGTTTACATCTAGGAGCTGCACGTACTGCAGCTTTGGTTGGATGAGACATAAGTTCAGGTGCTAGACATGATGGGATTTGAAGAAGACATTGACTGAAGTGTGATGTGCTGTCCTAATTAGTCTTGATAAAAACCCTGAGTCAGATATCAAGGGTGAAAGCTGAAAGATCAGAGAAGCAGAGCAGCAGCTACTAGAAACTTCTTACTTCTAAGAATCCTCAGATTGAATGGGGGTGGGGGAGATAAAGGACCCGCCTTATATTCCTGTCTCCACCTCCCTAGTGCTGGGATTAATGGTGTGTGCTACCACCACCGAGCTCTGTTTCTCTTTTGGACTGGTTCAATTTAGTGTAGCCCAGGGTGGCCTTGAACTCCTGATCTTTCTGTTTTCTCCCCCCCAGTGCTGGGGTTAAAGGTGTGTGCTACCACTGCCTGGCCTCTCTGGTTAACTAATGGCTAGTTCTGCCCTCTGATCTCCAGGCAAGCTTTATTTGTCAGAACACAAACAAAATATCACACAACAAAAGTGGAACAATGTTAAGTGGCTTCTCCTATAAGATCCCAACAACAGAAACCAAGAAAGACATCACAAGAAAGGGAAGAGATGAAGAGGTTCCCATTACCATTCAGTCATTGACTATTGGAACTGAATTCAGTACTTATGCTCTCACCCATCCACTTACCACAGAATCTGGACTGTAGGCTCCCCAGAGGCAAGTCTGGGTCAGCTCATTTGGGTCTTATGTCCCCATGATGCAGCTCAGCATCTGTCACATAACAACTTTCAGTAAAGAGCTAATGGCTACTGAGTCATCAAATTGTGTAGAGCATACGTTATGTGTCCATCCTGACAGTCTAACTTCAACAGTGCACCTGATAAGCAGTGATAAGCAAGTTATTCTTGGCTGCTGCAGACATGCTGCCATGGACTTTCTGTGTAGGATCTTATTGAAAACACACAAATCCTCTTAAAGGAAGAGCCATGAATAGTCATCTTGTTTTGTAACTAGGAAAACAGGCTTAGGATATTGGCCCAAGCTCTCACATGTGGTAAAAAGCAGAGCTGGGATTGAAAACCAGTTTGACTTATTCCAAATGCATATTCTTAAATATTAATCCATCATCCATCCCATGCCATCTATTCTCTACATGAATGACTTCAGTAACAGGAATCTCATTCATTATTTGCAAGATAGCTTGTTCAGTCTTTAGCAAGCCCTTGGGGCCATTCAAAATAAGTCAATCCACATTTCCTTCTCTCAATATGCAAATCTGCTTAAAACATCTATATCTTTCTAGACCTCATTTGAAATGATAATTTTTCATTTTTCTTAGACCACCAAGTAAAAGGAGCAGCTTTAATTCCCTGACATCTGGTCTCAGATGTCGTATTTGACACTAGTACATTGTATATGAGCTGGAAGCAAAGGCCTGAGATACCTTTTCCAGTGTGTTTCATTATTCTGGCACTGGTGGAATGGTGGTCACACTCAACATGCTAGAAGGTATAGAGTTTAGGTAAATCTACTCAAGTTTATTTTCTGGAGTTGGTCATTGCAAAATACATACTGTGGATTCAGATTCTCCTGATGAGGGTAAGAAAGCTCCGCCCTTAGCTGGCCAGGGGTGTATACACACTCTCAAGATCAAACATTAGGGAGTCTCAGTCCAGCCCACAGTTAGAAGGAAGGGACCTGATGTCATAGTTGCTCTAGTTGCTGTGATAAAATGCCTGGAGAAGAACAGCTTCAAGGAGAACAGGTTCATTTTGGCTCACAGTTCAAGGTTAAGCATCCATGAGGGTAGGAAAGTCAAAGCACTAGGAGGCCCAGTGGTGTGGTCACATTGCATCCATAGTCAGGAAGCAGAGAATGATGAGTTCGGGTGCTCAGCTTACTTCCTCTTCTTCACATAGACTAGATTCCCAGCTTAGGGAATGGTGCTGCTCACAGTGGGAGCACTTCATCAAGAGAATCTCCTGACAAGCATGCCCAGAGGCCCAGTTCCCAGGTAACTCTACAGCTCATGAGGTTGACCATGGAGGTTAACCATCACATGGGGATTAGTGAGGAATATTCAACCTCTGCCTAAAACAGCTGACCACAGGCTCGCTGGTCGAGAGTCAGTTCCGACTGTGAGTGTTAGGATGCTCCTGCTCTTCTATCTCACTTATTTACTCTTGTAAAAATAACAATGGTGAGTACCCATTAGCCTGGCCTCTTCAGACAACGCACTCCCATCAGAGCCTTTTACAAAACAAGCTCCGGAGACTTCCAAATGCTACTGTAATGGAAAGAGTGTCAGTAGCAAGGTAGACCAGTGAAGAACCATGCTCGACACTGAGACCCAGTCCCCACACATCCACCCGTCAGTCCTGCTCCCTTTCCTTCCCAGCTCGTACAGGCCAGATGCCTCCCACACAGGCTTCGAGACAGGAGAGGAGCGAGCAGACAGCGAGAAAGTAAGAGTGGATTAGGTGCTTATGTCTCAAGTACCCCACCCCATCAACATTCTGTCACAGACCTAACAGTCCACAGAGCACACCTCCCTTCCCTGTCCCCCTCCCTTGCTTTTTCTTTCTCAAAGTAGCCGCGAGTGTGCAAGATATTGGCACTGACAGATATCGAGGGTGACAGCAGGATCAATATTTCGATGACAGTGTTGGGATTGGTTTGGCAATGTGCTGTGTGCTCACAGCCTTTAATTACTAGGTCACAGGGAGCCACTTTTCTCAGAGGAAGGGAAACAAGTGCCACTGGGTCCCAAGTCCTTCCTTCTGGGCAGCAGTCACGTGAGCAGCGCCGGGAAGCCAGTGAATCCCTTTATTCCATCCAGACCTCTCTGTACAAAGATTCCATTTCTAGAGTCACCAGGCAGGAGTGGAATAAGGCAGAGGCTGTGGCCCATTGGAGACAGGGCTATTGTTGCTATAAGGGGTATTCTGCTCAGAAGTAGGGTGCCCCTGTGTACACATGGGCAAAAGTGATCTCACTCACTCCCAGAATCTATAGAAATCTTAGACAAGAAAAACCATTATCCTTCTCTCCAGGGAGTTCTGACTACTTTACCTGGAGGGTGGCGACTGGATCCTTTCAATTCCCAACACTCTAGGCATTCTTGCCATTCAAGAGCTACTGAGGTAGGTGGACAGGGTCTGGGGAGCCTGGCAATGTCACCGCCTGAGGTCTGGGCAACGCCTATATCTATGTGGGAACAGGAAAGGAAGCACGGTACCTGATTTTGACACCAAGATCCCAATGGGCTGGTGATTTCCTCCTCCGCATTTGCAGTAATTATCCATCTAGTCTTTGAAGGGATTTGATGAGTATCAGAGAGCGAATGCATGATCCATAGCCTCTCCCCTGGGCACACATGCCGAGTTTTAAAAGGAACATTAGAAATACTTTCCCACAATTTATTCCTTGAATCTGTAAACATATCTAAAACCTGTGCATATTTAATTTTTTTCATACAGATAGGTGGTAGAATATTTATTATTTTATACTTTATTAATATTTTGTAGAGGTCCTTTCAAGTTATAGCAGGTATGTGTTTGGAAAATAAATTGGCTGTTTTTATCTAGACTTACATTTCCAAATAATTTCCTCTACCCTGCTCTATTACCAAACCATTTCTATCTGAACTTGTAGCTTTCAGGAAACAGGAGATATGCAGAGCAATGACAGCCAGTTCTTCACTTCCTGAGCTGAAGAGACATCTACTTTGCCTTAACTGGCTCAGACTTTTCATTTCTCTCTGCAAGGAGAAGATCCCTGCCTCTGGAGTGCCTTTTAAGATGTGGGACAATTAGGGCCTTGAGAGATGGTGTGTAAAACTATTCAAACTTTGGTCAGCAGTATTGACGTGTCATGGAAATGCCAGTAGCAGTTTGGACTTGATCTGGTCCATGGCTGCCCCCTCGTTCATAATACAGAAAGGGAAGGGTCATGTCCAAAGTCTCTGGTGAGATACCACACAAAGCCACCTCCTGCAAGGGCCAGGGAGATGGCTTACCCTGTAAAAGTGCTTGCTGTGGTGACTGAGGATGGTAGAAACCCCATGGTAGAAAGAGAACTAACATTGGAAATTCATCCTCTAACCGCTGCACACAAACTGTGGCATGTGGGAACATGTTTGAATATACAGACACACACAAATCACAAACACACAGCACATAAATAAATATAAAAACCACCTGTGGGCATATGTCACCATCAACACGATCATGACCATTGCCATTGCCAGTAAGATGCTGAAGATTAGAGGAACTGAACAAGCCTGAGGACAGGGAGTATGGGGAAGACAAAACTGGTGAAACACATATCTGCTGTCCTGCTCTCCAGGTGATAATCTTTTCACCCAGTTCTTTCCCTTCGTGTAGGTGAGTCCCAGACAAAACAGATGGCAATTCTTAAGAACCCCTGTCTAGTTTCTTCTGGTGTCACGATATCTAAAGCTACAATGGGAAAATATGTGGTGACAAGGTAGCAGTGGTTGGCAGTGGGACAGATAGTGGCATGTGTGAGTGTGATTCATTTTACTATTTCTTATCCAAGCTGCCTACAACAGAAAGTAAGGGAGAAAGTCATTGGATTCCGTGAGTTCGGAACCCATCTCTACCAGACTTAAGGTTCTCCTGAGTGAGGACTCTACCTGGCCTGGAAATCAGGGGCTGGGGCAGATGTTCCATGTCCATCAGCCTGCAAAGGAACTGATCCCACCTACCAGCTTCAGGCTTTACACTTCTGATTCTCTTCCCCTGCAGGTTCAGGGGGGTACCTTGTCTAAAGGAGACCAGAAAGCAACCTGAGGTCAAGATAAAATGCAGCAAGATCCCAGCTCACTGTTGCCTGAAAGCTGAATCTCTTGTGACTGAAGACAGGAATGCGGGAAGGAGAAATTATAAAGTCAACAGAGGGAAATGCTAGATCATGATGCTGAGAACTAGAAGACGGGGAAGAATTGCTTGAATTTTTATAAATAATTTCAAAAGCAAAAGGCACAAAGGAAACTAGAGCGAGTATGGTAGAGCTGAAGGGTTTCTGTCCAGCAAAGGAAATGTAAGAAACCTTTTAGCATTGGACTGTCTGGAAGAAAACATTTGTAATAGCTAAAAACACCATAGAATTAATACGTGTTTCTACAAGACAATCTTCAAGTCAATCAAACAAAAATTGATAATGGACTATGGGCAAAAGATAAGAACACACGATTTAAAAATGAAATCAAGTGCTATTGGGCCACAGGAAGGGAGTCTCAGTTCATTGGTGAGCAGATGAATGCAGGTCAAAATAATGAGACTATGGGATAGGGTCACTATGCATAATTGGCTAGCAGAAATTGGAACGCTGGGCAATGGCTAGGAGTCGAGGGAAGGTGGGGACAACGGGGAGCACTGTGGAAGCAGTGATTGCGGAGATGCCAGAGATGATGTTTAAATTAACTCAACTAATTCTTGTGACATAGCAAATGTGCTTTGGGGGCTCCTTAGCCACCAGTTTTTCTAAGAACCATAGAGTGGCACCTGCAGGAATATTTGCTGAGGGGTTGTTGGACAGAAGGGGAACTGTAAACAGTGGTGGTACATGGGGATCAAGCTACAGGGAACAGTTGCAAAGACCAAGAGCGCAAGAGTCACCAGAAGTAAGGAACTCATCCTGGAGAAAGATGTTAAAACGTGGAGCCAAGTGGGAGGTGTGGGAACAGTGAGTTCTCCAAGCCAACATCACTGACCTGGGTTAAATCGGGTAGATAGCAGCACACTGTAAACATTAGGCACACACAGGGAAGGACACACAGCTGTCAGCGGGTATAGCGAAGAAAAGAGAAGCGATCAGAGCAGTGAGGGAGTGAGAAAGCCCCTGTGTGGAAACTCAAGCATGCCTTGAGTGTGGTTTAGTCGTTAGCCCGAATCTAAGCAGAGAATACAGTAAAACAAAGGCACCATGGTTTGCCTGTGCAGAGACTTGAGCCGCACCTCTCAAGCCCTCCTTTCTAGGACCCTGCTCCTTGTCCATCCAACACTCGCAGGCTTGAATCACCAGGAAGATTTTCCTGGCGCTTTCCTCGGCCCGTAAATTCTTATACAACTGCAATGGCTCCAGTAGGACACAAGGGGGCGCGCGATGCACATGGATTTCAATAACTCTGCCTGTGGCTCCAGTTTGAGAAATGAACCTAGTGTTCCTAGGATGGACACGCCCCTGCCACAAACACATCCCACTCTTTAGTCGATGCTCTTCCTTCTCTGCTGGGGCAGAGAAAGTATGAAGCTATTAGGAGCTATGAGTGACAGGTTTGGGGAAAGTCCTGAGCCACATGAATCCTATTTTTCTGAGTGGACCAGTCTCCTTTTGATTCCCCGCCGAATGTGCCATGTCATCCTTCCTCTTGCTTTTCCCAGCTCTTGCTCACTCCCACATTCATCCACCACCCCCAGCTACAACTCTCCTCACCCTGCTTTCATTGTACAGGTCTGCCTGTATTTCTGCCCCATCTCCCATCTCCCCAGATGTAGGCATTCGCTGCTGGTGAGTTTGTGAGTCTATTCAATAGCATGTACGACTGAGGCATGTTTTCCGCTAGTGTGTGTCAGGGGTGTGTATTTGAACTTGATAGAAGGGCATGACCAAACTATCCTTTATAGTGTTCATGACATGGGGGGAGGGGGCGCCACCTCCTCACATGGTGACCTCCCCTTTCCCAGAAGTGTGCAAGGCTGGATATCACAATGCAGGAGAGTTGGAAGGGTCTGTCGTGTTAACGGCATTTCAGGCTGTTTCCAGCTATCGATTTGCTTTTCATACGTGCACATTCAACTTCTGGCCTCCAATATAATTTCTTTTCAGATAAATTAAAGTTCTTTAGAAAAGTGTGTGTGTGTTTGGGAGGGGGGCACACCTACCTGACAACTCTAACTGCACCCTCGGTAAAGAGAAGCTGGATGCTGCAAAGGGCGTGATGGGGGGTGAAGTATGACAACAGAGTCTCAGGCAGATCTGGCTTATTTCTTCCCTGAATATGCTGCTGCATGATACAAGCACAGGGCAGGCCATAGCTTTACTTCCTGTGACCTGCTGCCCGGGTGACAAGGAGGACAGTTCCTGCCTTTGTCCCAACACTTTCTAGTCTGCTCTACCTTCTGCTCTGTGGTAATGCTGGAGCCAAGGACAAGTGGGGAGCCTTCAGAGGACAGGAGGACCCTCATCATTTTTTCCCTTATTAGGAATGCCTTTTGCCCTCTAGCCACAACAGCAGTCAGTCTCACAGAATTAACTCACCATGAAGAGCATTCCATGAAGGTGGTATAGTTTATCAGCTACCATGAGCAGGTGGCAGCGGAAAGCCAAGCAAACCCCTTAGGGGCTGTGACCAGGGCTCTCCCACACCAGCCTGCCACAGCCTCTAGCCCCAGGCAAGTAGACCTTAGGTGGAATCAACAAAATCAGGACAGGGCATGGCAGGGCACTGCCTCTCAATGCTCAATGTTCACTAGTTCCATGTCCAGTCTTGTTAAAATGTAGGTTCATTTGGGTCCTGAGAGTATTCCCTCCAACAAGCTCCTAGGTAGTGTCAGTGTGGCTGACTGTGTGCCATGTTGAGTACAAAGGTCTGCGTTAGAGGACGAAGCAGAATAGTACTGACCATATACTCAGTGGACTCATCCAATGCCCATTTCCATGTTCTTTGTGGAATGTTTCTCCCCAAAGTTGACTTTTGTCTCATCTGTGGAACGTTTTAGGTGTGCTCCTAATTGAAGCCAAGAGGTTGGTTAGAAGGTTCCCCACAGGTCTGGGTTCCATACTCTCCATGTTTCCTTGGAGTTCTCCCCTGCCCTCCTTCCAGCAGCATGCTGGGTGAGCAGCCCCTCCATGGCTTCTGTGGAAGAGCACAGGAGCACCTTGCTGGTGGAGAGACTTCACAATTGCTTGTGTGGCAGCAGAGGACCTGCATGGTGTTTATTGCTCCAGCCACTTGAACAGTTTGCAGGTGTCTCCCTGATCCTTTCTCTGTTCGTTCTTAAGGGCCTGCAAGGCTCTCTTCTGGGAGCTGGAGGTCTGGTACAGAATGAACTTGTCCTGGACCACACAGTCCACTGGGGTATAGTGAGTGAAGACAGTATGGATGCAGTGTGCTTCAAGGAAGAGGGTCATCGGACATGGGCTAGCATTAGGCTGTGACCGCATATTCAAAAACACACAGCAGAGGAGGTTTTAAAATGAAAGCCACCTACAGCCCAGATGCTAAATACAGCTAGAGGCTATAAGCCCCCATGACAGCCCAGCCTGGGTTCAGGACTTCAACAGGACAGGCTCCTCTGGCCTCGCTGATGGTAGAGAGAAAATGTCTTACAGGGAGAAGACAGCATCAAACAAATCTTGTATGGATCTGGGTTCTGATGCAGTGACCATGGTGATCTGACCTCCTGAGCTTTTCTTCCAGGGCAGCTTTCCCCAGAGACTTCCTGCTGGCCTCTGAGGAGTTAAGCCTCAGATTCTAATTACCTACTCTCATCATGTTGTGTCCTGCTTCCTCATCTACATGGATGCCTCCTCCAACAGATGGCAGCTTCTGCAGCTTAGAGATGGAGTCCTGTGTGCTCTGTGCCTAAAGTACAAGTGATTTCTGTGTATTTTGAGTAATACATCCCACAGAACAACTTAAAAGGAGAAATTTGAATTGTGGACCTCAGTTTCAGAGGTGTCAGTCTGTCTGTTACAGAGGCAATGGCTTATGGAACAGAATGGTTCACATAATGACAGCCAGGAAGACAAGAAAAGTGAACACAAGAAGAGGTGCCAGGGCAAGACACAGTGCCCAAGGTCATAGCATCCTTTCGTACTGGTGACCTACTTCCTCTAGCCATGCCCTGCCTTCTCCCTTCCTCAGCTCTGGATATTGCAGAGCCACAGGCAGGAGGATCCTGGAAACCTCAAAGGGACTTTCCATGGAAAGGGACTTTGAAGCCAGAGGCAAATTCTGTGTCCACGAAAGCCACAAGCCAACACTACCACCCATGGCCCTTCCTGCCTGCACAGACATGTCATGTCACAGCATATGACAGCACATACCATTCCCACTACACAGACACCACAAACATTCCTTACTCCATACACAATAC
The DNA here is from genome assembly GCA_902168405.1 of Peromyscus aztecus. Taxonomy (NCBI): domain Eukaryota; kingdom Metazoa; phylum Chordata; class Mammalia; order Rodentia; family Cricetidae; genus Peromyscus; species Peromyscus aztecus. The sequence continues at coordinate 57,319 of CABHPQ010157768.1, forward strand.
ACACAACACACTATGGCAATACCCAATGAGTCCCAAGTCAATATGAGTGTAACTTTCCATCACATCTACTCTCCTGATTAACAGAAAGAGTAAACCTGCTAAAGCACACCACAAAAGTCTCACCGGTGTTCCTGTCCTATGGGACTGTCTTCCCTGTGAACTAAGGAGGCTTCATTCACAAGCACTGGACGAGGCAGGGGCTCTTGTCTCTGCATCACTCAAGCCATAGCATGGAGAGTTGCCTATCTCAGAACCCCTGGATTAAGTTGTAGCTTTGCACTTAGCAATCAAGAGAGATCTGGCAATTATCACTGGAATGAGCAGCACGTGTTCTGTGTTCTGGGGATTGAGTGTGCCTACAATTAGGGGACACAAGGTACATAAGTCTCCAGCTAGGGAGACAGATGACCAGCTGCAGTGGCAGACCCCTGAGGCCCTGCCCACATAGTGTCTGCACAAGAGAGAAGGGATTTCCGCCCCCCCCAATGGGAGGTGTTTACTGTAGAACCCATCCTCACTTTAGATGATTTCTTCTTTGAGTTCTTATCTTGTAAAGACCTCATTTGGAGAACTAATCATATACAGTTTTGAGACATCTTTCCCATTGTTGTCTGGAATTTCTATTTTAATCTTTTGTTACTAATTAACTTTGTGCGTGTTCCCAACTTGTCTCCCTAACAAGATAGCAAATTCTTCGAGAGAGGGCCCAGCCGGGTCTGTGTTTAACTGACAGACAGTGACTGGAATATAAACTGCAACTCTAGACAAGCAAGCCTGGGTGGGGGCTTATTCTCATTTACAGACGAGAGTCATGGCTGGAGAGGAGTGTAGAGCCCCATACCAACATGTGGCTGAGTCTGGAGGGTCTGGGCAGTCCTTGAGGCTCCCTGCCAGGTCTCTGCATACAGCCTTGCACTCACTATGAGCTCAATAAACACCATTTATTCTTGTCATTCTCAACCATCAATGTTTTAAGATATAGAATTAAAATTTGATGAAGGCCAATTTTCAAATTCCAGGTTTAGTTTCCTGTAAAATGGTCTGAAGCTCAGGCTGATTCAGCTTCAATAGGGAAAAATTCGTATCAGGAAGGCAAATATTGACCCAGGCTCATCCTAAGGGGGCTGAGTCAAAAACTCAAGCCCTTCATCCTCTGAATGAAAGGAAGGTGGGTAGGCTCTGCTGATGCCTTGCCTGAAGATACTTAGCAACCAGTCACCATGGTATTTTAGGAACCACAAGCAGTCAGGAGGGGACTGGCACTAGCCTGGAGGCCTCCTTGGTTCTGACCAGTTCTTCTGAACCTCATGGGGTCACTACATTCTTCATGGTTTTGATAATATAACTCCCATGTTTTTCCCTTCAACCATTGTCACTTCTGTTATGTATCCATGCTTTTTGGAGTACTTGATGTGGAACTCAGTGTTATGTGTGTCAGTGAACACTGCCTTGAACTGTGACCCAGCCTTCCATTTTAACACCACATCTCACCACTGTTCAAGTAAAGCACACACTCCTGCGCAAATGGATATGAGCCGCAATGTAAGAACACAAAGGAGTCCCACTGGTTCTTTCTGAAGTCTAAATCTGAGTCCACCACCTGCAGATTGAGGCTGAATCACATGCTATGCTATTCAAGGAGCGGGATATCTTGTCCCTCTGCACTTTTCCAAGTTCATCACCTTCATGTTCCCTCTCTGGAAGATCTCACTGAAGAGACTTGTTGTTGGTTAGTGGTGATGTTGGTCCCTCCTTAAGATCTATATTCACCTCTTTGTTGACGGATGCAACCGCATGCATTTCAGAAGCACCCACCATGTGCCAGGCATTGTGTTACACACAGTGGGCTGCAAATACAGAACAGACACAGTCCAGAGATAGTGCTCATGTCCCCCACCCGCACCCTCCTTCCCCCCCAACCAGAAGCTTGCCACCTCTCACAGATGCTGCCACACACAGATGTTATGCACTTGGAGACCAGGGACAATGCTCTGTTCTTCATGGCCCCTGAGTGCCTGGCACATAGACGTACACTTAATGTGTTATGGCCTTTTGAAAGAGCTTTGCTATGTTTGGCATGATAAACTATTCTTTGCAGTTAGCTAGTGGGGCAGCACTGTAGCCCATTTAACACCATTCACATGCTCCTGGAATAAGGTGCCTCATGTTGCTGATGAGGAAAGAGCGATGTGTAAGAGGTTAAGAGAATGCAGAGCCACAGGTCTAAAGAAACACACAAGTAAGATCAGCGAACCTGGCCACGACAAAGACTTACAGAGGTATTGTAGGATGTGAGGAAAAGTAGAAGAGGGAATTCTTGGCCCTAGTTGCACGCTACCTGATAAGGAATTATAAAAGAAGAAGGAACGATCTGGGAGCTCATGGTCAAATTAAATTTGTAATAAGCATAATATCTTTGGAAGCTAGTTACACATTTTCTTTAACCATCAGTTCATCTAACCATCTAACCCAGCTCCTTCTTGCTGGCATTGGGATTCTTTGTTTCTTTATCCATCCTATGGAGGAGCCGATGTTCCCCTTGTACATTTGGGAAGATAGTATGAAACAGTGCCAGGGAAAACCTTTTTAATAATGCATTTCAAATATGCAGATCCAAAGGTGATCATTCAAGTGCCCCGTTAAGATTTTTCAAACACCTACTCCACCTGCCTTGCTCTCACGGTTTCTGAGAACATGTTTTCATCTTCTAAATCAGGAGTCAGTAGAGAACACCCGAAAGAGAGAATGCAATCTAACAATGCTCTCAATTTGAGGTATAATTACCCCCTCCCCGTTTTGAAAGCCCCACATAGAATGTGATGTGAGGTTTGTATTTATTTATTTTTTTAATTCTTGCAAAGGATTGTAGTGGGTAGCCATTTCAACTTTGATCTGGAAGTTCCAACCCCCATTGAGACTTTGGCAACTGTCACACCTACAAGGCGGGGCCAAGGGAGGTGCCTGGAGACCCAAGATCTGGATGGGCCAGCTTGCTCTCTGTTCTGGGACCCTGGACGGTGGAGGTTGACCAAGCAGAGCTCCAGAGAACACCGCTGGACTGCGATACACCTTCCCCAGACCCCACGACCTACCTATCCCTTTATTTGTAAGTTACCCACTAAATATATCTTCCTTTTAACTACGTGGAGTGGCCTTAATAATTTCACCAATAAAGGATACCAACTTTTTCCATGTCTTTCATTTTCTTACTCTATGCTTCACACAATTTGGAGAATAATATAAATAATAAAGGAAATGCAGGCATTTCTTTGTAGCCTGCAGTAAAAAGTCAATTTATTGCTTGATAAATGTCTCCCTCTTTACCTCAAACTTCTTCCTAAAGCTGAAAATGCTGTTTGAATAAGCAAAATAATTGATTGAATGCATTCAAGCTGTGTGATGTGATGGTTTGATGTATGTAGATTTGTATAATTATCACCACAGTTGAGTTGATGAAGACAGGCACCACTTCCCATGGTGGTCTGCAGAGCCCCAGAATGACTTTACTCTGCAGCTGAAAGTCTGGGTCCTTGGACTAATATCCCAGCCCTCTCCTAAACCACCTCTCACAGCCACTCTTTTAGCCTTACCTTCTGGAGGTCACTCTCTCTGTCTCTTTCTGTCTGTCTTTATCTTTGTCTCTCTCTCTGTCTGTCTGTGTCTCTCTGTTTCTCTCTCTCTCTCTCTCTCTCTCTCTCTCTCTCTCTCTCTCTCTCACAGAGGCCAGAGGTTTACACTTCAGGAGCTGTCTACCATATTTTTGTCTTGGGACACCTCCCTGAATGGGCTGGCCAGTGAGTCCCAAGGATCTTCCTATCTCCAACTACTCAGCTCTGGAATTGTAAACACATACCCAATACTCATCATTTTTTAAAAAAAATGTGAATTCTATGGATCAAAATCAGACCCCCACACTTACAAGTACTTTGCTGATGGAGCCAAGCCCATGGCACCTTTGACATTTTTAATATGTATGACAGGTGACGGTCATGTACAGTTTCCTCTTTGGTCGCTTATTTCACTGAGCTCAATGTCCTCCTGTCCGTAGATTTGTCCTAGAGGGCAGCACTGCCTTCCTTCCATAGACTTATTCTAAAGCCAAAAAGCTCCTGCATGCTTTACTTACCCCCCAAACCCAAGGATTTATTTGAACTTGCCTCACATGAGATTGCTCTTGGTGTCAGATATCAAAATTGTCAGCACCGAGAGGCACCTTTGAGGGCATTTCAAACTTAAAATGTCACAGACAGTGAACTTTAGCCCCATAAAGGTTAAGTTACTGGCTGATGATAACACTGTTTGTTGGTAGAAAATAAGACTGGTTGTGTACACACACAAACATACGTGCACATACTCACACACACACATATACACACAGACACACACACACAAACACACACAGAGAGACACACACAACAGCACACACACAGATGACACACAAACACAGATACTCACATGGACACACAAACACAGACACACACATACACAGACACACACTCTCAAAAAGAGCAGAGAAAAGTTAGTTGCTCACTATAAGCAGGGATCTGAGAGGTACCGGTGACTCTGTCTCTCTGGACAGCTAGAGCTTTCTACAATGTTGAGACACATCAGAAAACCCCAGGATCCAGCACTGACTCTTAAGGCACAGACTTTGAAGTCACACTTCTGTCTTTGCTTCTGACTCAGTTCCTTCAGCAAACTGCATAAAGGCTGTAGGCCAGGATTTCATCAGGGTGACTGTAAACCTTGTCTAGACATCGGTTAACACATGCCTGACTTTGAAAGAGTGATATCACAGGGAGTGATAGTTCCAGTGAACACTTTCCTCAGTCACACCCTCCCTCAATATATATAAAATTTACCTTCCATCTCTTCCACCCTGGCTCACAATGAATTAAGTTGTGATATTCATCAAAGGGGGTTACAGTATATGCATATATGTCTCTGTGTATATGAGCATTGCAAAAGTCCATGCACACATACCCCCAGGCATGCAGAATTCAGAGGAAGATACTGGTGTCCTGTTCTACCGCTACCTGTCTTATCTCCAAGGTTCTTTCTCTGCAACTGAAAATTTCCATTTTTTGGCTGGGCTGGTGGCCAGCAAGCCCCAACGATCTGCTGTCTCTTGCCTCCAACGTGCTGGAGTTACACCTGACATGCACTTCATGCATCTGGCCATAGTGATTAAAAAGGAAAGCAAAAATATAGTCTCAGTTTATCTCAAGGAATTGGCTGAATACATACCCCAGATAATGACTTCCTACAATTGGACTAGAAATGAGAGTAGCGTAGAATGACATGAGATGTGTTTCTGGCAAATACCTGCAATAGAGTTGATCCATCATCAAGCCAGAGTGATTAGATGCTCAGGCCACCATCTGAGTGAGGTGTGGGAATGGCAATACTTACAAAGAAGGGATCATGGGTAATCAAGTTCTCATGCAAAAGCCTGGGAAGCAGGAGCACTGCAATTTCACCACAGAAAAATCTCAGTCCAACTAAGTGATAAAACGTCTTCCTCATCTTGGTGTGCTGGTACCTGCTTGGAACCCAAACCTCCATAGAAGCTGATGATTGAGGATTTCCATGAGTTTAAGGACAGCCTAGGTGACACAGGAAGTTCAAGTCTCTCTTGAACTATGTAGTGAGATTTTTGTCTTTAGATGAATGAATACATGGAGAAATGAATACCTAAATGAATGCATAAAACAGTAGAATGAGAAGATTAAAGGAAAAAAAATACAATCTCCCACAGTTGTCAAGGGATGGCTAACTTAAAGTTAAGTGTTTTCTGGGTAGCCCCACTGATCCATATAGAGTGCCAATGTACCACAACATAATGGACAGTTTTACCCAGGATATAGGGCTGACAGACAGAAGCCAATTAAATTTTGAAGGACAAGTGCCAAAATAAAATAAAAAAGCTGATCATGAGGCATGCTTTCTGATCATAGTAGTGAAGAAGAGAAGCAACTGCTGTTGAGATCATTACTGCTCTCTGACAAGTACAGACACACTGATGGCATCTGGGAATATGTCAAACACACATATGTTATGCCAGAAGAGGGGTTCTGTTGCACTTGGAGCACTGAAAAGACTTTAACAACAGTATTATCACCTCCCTGGGCAATTTCTTTGAAGGGAAGTTGACTTACCTAGATAGATGCTATTTTTATGACTGCATTTTCCTATGCTCCTTATTAATTATAAATCTCTTTAGGGCTAAGCATTAATTCCATTAATTAATGAATGCATATATTTGTTTGGAAAGATTTACTGAGTATCTACAAGCAATGGCAGCATTCTCTATGCTAAAGGCAAAACAAAGACTCCTGACAAGATGTTTGCTCTCAGAGGGCACATAATCTAGATGTTGTGGGAGTCACATCTCTGAATTCATTAAGGAATGAGGAAGAATGCAATTAAGGGTCTAATGAGTGACAGACAATATCTCCTGGTAGAACTTATCAAAATTGGGATGCGTTTGCAAGTAAAACTATCAGAGACAGTGTTGTGAGAAGAGGGACTGCAGCCAGCCCCTTAAGATGAATAACAAACAAAACAACAAACAACAAACAGCAACAAACAGTGGCTTTTGATTGAAGATGGGGAAACACACTGAACTAGGAGGATTTCAACTTAAAATCTGGTATCTCTGCTACAGTTTGAGTCTTAAATGTCCCCAAATGCATGATGTGTAAAGGTTTTACCCCCAGGGTGATATTGTCGTTGGAGTTTTCTCCAGTCCCGCTCAGGCCTGCAGCCACTCAGACCCAAATAAACACACACAGGCTAATAATATTTATAAACTGTTCGGCCATTAGCTCAGGCCTACCACTGACTAGCTCTTACACTTAAACTCAGCCCATTTCTGTTAATCTATACGTTGCCACATGTCCCGTGACTTTACCTGTGTGCCTGTTACATGCTGCTCCCTGGATGGCGGGCTGCTGTCTCCTGACTCAGCCTTCCTCTTTCCAACATTCTCTTCTCTCTTTCTCCCATCTATACTATACTTCCTGCCTGACTACTGGCCAATCAGCATTTTATTTATCAATTAAATCAGAGCAACACCTTCACAGCATACAGAGCTGTATCCACAGCATGATATAACTGAAGTGAGATAACTGGATGGATAGCTGAAGTTTCAAGTGGTGAGAGCTAGTGAGAAGTGGTCCAGTCATATGAGAGAAGCCTCTTAAAAGGATTTGGAATGGGATATTGGGACCCTGGATCTTCCTCTTTCTCTCTCTCTCTGCCTCCTGCCCCATGTGGTTTTGATATATACTTGCATCATGATGTGCTGCCTTGGACCCAAGTCAATGGGGACAATCTGTCAAAATCATGATTCAAAATATGACACTTTCCCTCAGAAATTGATCATCTCAGGGATTTTATATAACAGAAGACACAATTATATATATCTTCTTCCCATGATGTAACAAATATTTACTGAACATACATTTAATAAACAAGTATTTGCTGAGCATACACCATGAACTTGACACTGTTCTACAGGCAAGGAACAAAATTGAGCAAAACTTGACAAGGTGTCTCTCCTTAAGGGCCTTGCTTTCCAATGGGAGACACAACAACAGCAAAACAAACAAACAAACAGAGCCCAAACCAACTAAGTGAACAGGATGCGCCCTCCTTTACCGAACTTTTATTAGGATCCCTGGGAACTCTTATCTATGAGTTTGGCCAGGATTTAGGAGAGAGTCCCACCAAACCATTTGCTGTAAATCACTCCCCACACCCTTCATGTTCTCTCAAGTACCTTTTTCTCCATCTTGCAATCTAACCAGGTCTCCTGGCTAATGTCTCATGCACTGCCTTTTCTTGCTCACTGCTTGTCTCTGTGATACCGAATTCATCCTGGTGTCCCTTTTACAACAGTCTTCTCCTTTTCCCTTATGGCAGTGGACTTACATGAGGACTCCCTTGTCCTTTTGCTGGTGTCTCCTTTCTTTATCAACCCTCCAAACAGTGGTGGTAATAACGCTCTTGTGTAGCAGAGATCTTTAGGGCCCTGGTACTGCTGTCAAAGTGGAGCAAGAAGAATTCCCAGAGGAAATGACAACTTAGCTGCAATTCAGTGAGAAGTTACACCTAACTTGAGAAAAGACAGAGGAAAGAGCCCTGAAGCCCAAAGGAGTAGAATATGCAAATATCCTGCTTGAAAACTCTGAAGAAGAGAAAGGAGGTTTAGTGTTGTTTACTGCCAGGGAAGGAGCTCAAAGTTGTACATGATTTGAGACTTTACTAACATCTAACTCCACATGCACTTGAGAACAAATAAGAACTCAATATCCCTCTCTTCAGTTGATTCCTCTCTTCCCTGTCTGTCCTGTGCTTTCCACATGCCCAAGGCAGAACTTGGCTATCACTGCAGGCTTTTTATTTTTCTCTTCAAATCCTGCTGACCAATCAACCCACGATCTCTGTCTCATTACCTTATGTAGAGTCATTTTCCTCTCTGGTCCCACAGTGTAGACTCATGGTATTTTTCGTGGATTAAGGTTCTTCTAGGCTCTCTGTCTCTACACTCCATCCTATAAAAAATAACCTTTCTGAACAGTAAGCATGATTCTCTTAATTGGGATGTTTGAGTGAATCTCATAGTCTATATATCATCATTCATCTTCCTGACATTACCTTGCAATATCCCTCCAATAATTCAGGAACAAAAAGGACCCTGCTGGTATCTACTGTAAACCATCAGGACACACACACACACACACACACACACACACACACACACACACACACA
>CABHPQ010157769.1:0-22059 GCA_902168405.1 Peromyscus aztecus
TTATTATCTCTATTTCTATCTACATCTATACCTATCTGTATCTGTTTCTATCATCTATATCTACATCTAATCTATAGCTATAGTTATATTATCTATCTCTATCTATACCATCTATCTAATCTATATCTATACCTAATCTATATCATTGTTCCACTCACATGTTTTGTATTAAAGCTTCTCACTCACAGTCAAGTGGCTTCTGACTAACAAAGAAGCTCAAATGCCTGTTATCAGAACAGTCTGCATAAGAGAAGTCACTGATGGTTGACTCTCTCAGGTCTCAGTGGAGGGGCAAATAGGTAAGCTCGTCCTTTTCCTTTGATTCTACTGACCTAAGCATCGCACTAATCTCTAGGGCTTCAGAGTTCTCAAGCTAAGTTCTCCATCTTTTGCATTGCTTCCCAGTGAGTGCTTAATATGTTTCGTTAATACCAACTTAGAGGAGAGATTATATCGAAGTCTCCAGAAAGCCTGCATGCATCTGCCTTGCTGTTATTAGCTACTGTCATACCCAACTTTTTATTAAAAGGTAATTCACTAGAGAGAAAATGCTCTAAAACAGATTTGAGAAGCAGAAGTGAAGCTTAAAATAATAATGCTTAATAGAAAATGTGTTAAAATTTAGCAATGATTCTGAAGTATAACCCATGCCTTCCTGGTGTTTCGGTATTTAAAACAGCAGGTGTAACCTGTATATTACTTGTTATGCAGGAAGGCCGACAGCACCTGTTTTAAAAATGCAATGCTGTAAGGTATAACCCAACAGGGCTCCTAGGAGTATTTACTCTGCCTAATAAGTAATATCCGATCTTATATATATAGTACAACAAACTCTTAAAGTTAGTATACACATACACTCACAAATACACACATACACACACCACCTGGGAGAGAGAGAGAGAACACAAGAGCACCTTTATATAAAAGGTTCTGCTAATTGTAAAAACCTGGATTTTGAAATATATAACAAGGCGCATGGATAGCTGGAAATGAATTTGCAAGCTGTATCTTCCTCTTACAAAAGTAACCAAAAGAATGTCTGAACATCTGTTAAGATTGGATTGATTAGGGCTGAGGAGCTAGCCTAGTCCATAAAGTGCTTAGCGTGAGAGCCTGAGGACCGGAGTTTGATCTCAGCATCCGTGAAAGAAGCCAGGGGTGGTGATTAACACTTTCAATCCGAAGTCCATAGACCAAGAGACAAGCAGGCCCATGAAGCCTCCACTGCTCAGTCAGGTTACCCACACTGGCATGTTCAGATCTCTCCTCCCTGCTGAACAGTATGTGTATACTAACTTGATGCATGGCAGCTTGGATTAACATCTGGCCTCCACATTCTTGCAAACACATGTTCACCTGCACTGCTATACACTCACATACCTGCATATACCTGTATATGCCATGATGGAATGAATGAACTATAATGTAAATATTCAATGGAATATTGATGGCAACAAACAGGATGAGCTACACACACACACACACATCAGAATCCATTACTGAGTCAAAGAAACCTGATATAATGTGGTATTTTATTATTCTACTTATATAAGATGATATTTTATTATTCTATTTATGTAAAGTTTAAAACAGGGAACAAAATTAAATAATGTTTTAAGAGTCTAGAATAAAAGAGAAAAGCCAATACTCTGCACAAATTCAATGCTTTACTGGTAACTCCAAGTGGTGGGAAGAAGTTTTGCTGAAGAACCAGTGTGCAGAAGGTTTCAGAATACTGAGAACATTCAGCTTTTTGGTTTTTTTTCCTTACATTTTATTTAGTGTGTGTGTGTGTGTGTGTGTGTGTGTGTGTGTGTGTGTGTGTGTGTATACACGTGAAAGCCTATGCTACAGCACATATGAGCAGTAGAGGACATCTTGCAAGAGTCAGTTCCCTCCTGTCACCATGCAAGTTTCAGAGATCAAACTCAGGTCTTCAGGGTGGGTGGTAAGAGCACTGAACGCACTGAGCCATCTTGCCGGCCAACACTCAGTTGTTTAACTTTGGCAAGCATTTAGTGTTTCTTTTTTTCACTATAGTTTATTAACTGTATACATTTACACTACTACAGATAATGAAGGGTTCCTTGTGACTGTTAACAAGAGGCAACAGAACAGTCTGCGGAGGCCTTTCTCTGTGTGACTCTCTGCCCTGCCCTCTGCTCCTGGTATCTGCTTGGGGCCACTTCCGGCTCTCCGGCTTGCCAAAGCGTGTGCTGAGCACTGCCATTTTGGTTGCTTTCAAGCCCTCTGTCCATCCCTTTGCTGTACCACATCACCAAGATGTGTGCTAGCCTTTCCTGTTGAGGAGAGAGCATCACTGTGGCCTCTTGGCCATATCCAGGCGTTGTCTTCCTTGAAGTCCTTCGCTGACTGACCCTCCCCAGTCACCGCCATGCCAGTGTACCTTCAATCTTTGTCAGGTGCAGGCAAACCTGTTCTCTAGCAATATCTTGACACACCAAAATGTCAAGGAGCAGAATCGAAGGAGCGGTGTAAATATGCAGTGACGGGAGACCACAGGCTCGAGGCAGCTGGAGTCTCAGAGTGGGAAGAAAGAAGAGTGGATCTCGCAGAGCAGGCAGCAGGCTTTCTGGAAACCGTTTTGCTTTCGAGAGGCAGCATCTTTGGTCTTTGGCAGACATCACTGTCCTACCGCAATATGTGCCAATATCCACTGCGTCTGTGAGGGAAGGCCTCAGTGAGTTGTCCTCTCCTGCTACTCTCTCATTACAACGCTCAATGAGAGCGTGATTTTCCTCTGAAGCTTCCTGTCTGGCAGGCCTCATTCTCTCCTTTGCTCCAAAGTATAAGCAGCACCTCCTTGGGTGGAGGAAAAGGCAAATCCTCTTGACCTAGGATCCCGCATTAAGGCAACTTCCCTCCACATGTCTTCTCTTCCCAAGGGTCCGGGGAAACAAGAAAATAGCTTCTGCCATAGTTAAGTCAGCAAAGTTTCCCCACTGGGCCCTTCTGTTCAAAATTTGTTAGCAATTCCCTAGCAACACATTTAAAGACTCTCAGCAGAATTTGCCGGGGATAGAGCTGTGGTTGTTTAAGCGATAACAGGATTTTTGTGTGCCCAACTTCCTGACCAAGAACATTGAGTACTATTTCGATGTGACGGAATGTACAGGAAAGATTTTCATTACTCTTAATTTTTGCAAGCTTAAGTATATAGCCTGGATATTTCATGAAGTGATTCTACAAATCTATAGAAGGGACACCTTATGTAATAAAATGGATAATGACCCACATGGGAGCAAAGATGAATAGGTAAGAGAACTTTTTATCCCCAAAGAACTTATAGCACAGGAAATAGATGTAAAGCAGAAATAAGTAGCAAGAATAGAAGTGATAGCCTGAAGGACCAAGGAGGTGACGCAGTGGATAGACTGCTTGAATGCAAGTATGACAAAGAGAGTATTGGATCTCTGGAACCCAGGTAGATGCTGTCAGGGATGGTGACTGCCTATATCCCAGCATTTAGGTCATAGAGACAGGATTCCTGGGGCAAGCTGGGTTGTTAGATGAGCTGGAATCCACAAACTCTGGGTTTAGTTAGAGACCTCACTTCTATAAATAATGTGGAAAGTGACTGAGAAAGAAACCTAAATAAACTTTGGGCCCTCTCTATGCACACAAACATATCTGAATACACACACCCTACACATATGCAAACATGTGTATACATATATGCCAAACACACACACACACACACACACACACACACACACACACACAAACACACACAAAGAAAAAAATGTTACAGTATGAAAGATATAGAAAAAAATTATTAGAGAATTCAAGGTATGAAGAGTTGTAATTATTTTAGAGTAAACTATACAGAGATCAGAGAGACAGTGAGACCTGGTGCAGGAACAGGTGGTCCGCTGATGAACACAGACCCTTCCAGGGAGAATGAGCACCACAGTTAAAGAACATAAATGGGAGATGTAGGTGCAAGCTTGGGTGCTTGGTTGCAGGAGCTGTACAAGAAGAACTTGGGCAATAACTATGTGAATGTTGGGATGAGACAGTATGAGAATATTACAGCTGAATAGCTTGGTTTGAAGCTCTAGTGTCAGAGCTTCAGGAAGCTGTGAATAGAGAATCTTCACACTTCCTAGGTGCCATGCCACTAGGGAAATGACGGCTACATTTCCCAGTGTTGTTGTTGTGAATTTCCCTTTTACCTTAAATATCATCCTGTAATATGCTTTTCTTTTGTTGGTTTGGGAAATAAAGCTGAGTGGTCATATCCTTATGCTACTCCTGCCTGGCCATCAGTAGATTAGACTTCTGCCTCAAGGACATCATCCTCCCATCTTATGATACCTCTGTATTGTAGGATGACATTGAAAAGGAGTTTTCTAGCTTTGTCCTCTGAGAGCACTGGGATGTTCACAGTGGTTACACTTCACAAACAACTTCATAAAAAACATTCTTCACATATTTAAGTGGTAGACAGTTCTAACATACGTAAAATCCACTAATTACATGGTCGATAATTTAAATAAGCATATTTGACATTAAATTCTGAAAGATCTGATATTACACACAGTAGTTTATTCTCCTTAATCTATAATCCTAATTCACACAATTTTTAATTATTTGAAATATTTAAGTCAACCAACCAATGATATACAGAACTCCTGTTCTCTCTCACTCAATTTTCCTTAAGGCTACTAATTTCCTTAAAAAGTATAAGTAACAGATTATCTATTTATACTGTCTACTTTGTATTTTAAAATTTCTTAATTTTTAAGTTATTAATTGTTACATAAATTCCATTTCCACCATTTTGATATCATCATTGTACATTCTATATATTTCTTCACTACTTTTTAAACTTCATTTTTTATTTTAAAACTTTTATGTATTTTAATTATGTTCTTTCTCTTCCTCCAATTCTTCCCAGATCCTCCTCACCTCCTTACCTACTCAACTTCATTTTCTTTCTTTTTCTCTCTCTCTCTGAAAAACAAAAAATAAAATAAAATAAATTCAAAATAAATAAAGCAAAAAATAACCAAAATTAAATAAAACATACAACCCCCCCCCATAAAGTTTGTTTTGTGTCAGCTAAATACTCCTTGGCAGGAGGCCTGTCCTAGAGTATGACTAACTTTCCTTTGGAGAAAACTGATTTTTTCCTTTCCCAGCAGATATCAATTGCAAATCACATCTTGGTTAAGGGTGTGACTTTATGTTCACATTCCCTCTTAGTGCTCATGTTTTGACTAGTTTGAACCCATGCAGGTCTTGTGTGCTGTCACAGTCTCTGTGAGTTCACATGTCTATCACTCTTCTTACTGTCCCTTTAATTTTCTATTAAATATATCATTTATTTATGCCAATACAAACTCATGGACATGTATTTCATTTTTTAATCGCACTCTAAATAGTTTAATGAATGATCAGGACCAATTCTAATTTTGTGTCCCTTGACCAGTATCAATGTCTTTTGTCATCCATACCTATGTCCTTCCTGAAAATCACCACTCTGATCTTAATTTATGTGAGGCCAGCTTATTGTATTCCACTTCTAAAACATTCTGTAGGGCATTTCTTTGTATGTTTCCTAAGCCTACTCATATTGTTCTAAATGACAGAATTTCCTAATTTTGAAAAGCTAACTAGTGTAAAATCATACACATTTCACAGGTACATCACATTTTAAAAATCCATTCAACTGTGATGGATGTATCAGTGGTTTCTGTCTCTTGATGATTGTGAGTTTTGTCCCCATGGATAAGGCTGTTGGGCTTCTCTCTGACACACTCATCTCAGATCTTTGAATATACACACAGAAATGCCATTACTGGTTTATATTATAATTCTATTTTTAGTGTCTTTATGTAATGGCTATACTTCTACTCCAAAATTTATTTGCTAACTTACAATATCATGAACAAGTGTTTTCTTTGTCCCAGATTATCAACATTTCTGTTGTTTTATGATATCTACTCTAGTAAGTGTGAGCTAATGTCAAACTATTTGTTTGTACTTCCTAATAATTAGAGATGATAAACAGTGCTTTATGTGTGTGTTCCTCATTCATATATGTTCTTTGAAGAAATGTTGATTGAGATCTTTGCTCATTTGTAAATGGGGTTTTCTGGTTAGTGAGGAGCTGATACTCCTTTGTATTTTGAATATTAGTCTCTTGTCTGATGTTTAATGGGAAATATTTTCTTAACTGATCTGGGACTTATCTTTATTCTTCTAATCTTTCTTTTGCTAAGCACAAGCTTTTTCATTTTATCTTGTCCAGTTTCTTTATTTCTGCTGTAACTGACTTTGCCTTTTGGGTCTTACACAAGCAACCTCTATCCACCCCATTGCAAGTTTCCCTCAAGGCTTACTTCTACTTCTTTTAAAATTTCATGTCCTGTGCTTAATCCATGTCGAGTTGATTGTTATATAAAGGGTGAGACAAGAGTTTAACTGCATTCTTCTATGTGGGATTATCTAGTTTTCTCCTCACCATTTATCAGAGGCGTTCATTTTCCCAGAGTGTATTCTTGACATTTTGCTGATAATCACCAAACTATAAAAATGTGAGTTAATTCTGAAAATTTCTGTTCTATTGTAGTAGTAAATGTGTTGGCCTTAAAGCTAGTGTCATGCTGATTGATCATTGTGTTGTAAAGAACTTTTAAATCTAGTAATATAATGTTCACATTAATGTTCTTTATGCTTAGGGTTAGTTAGGCTGTTGTGGTTCTATATTCATTTATTTTTTTCTAATAGTATTCAAATTTTTCTTTTTCTTTCATTTTTGAAATTACAATATGTTTACATCATTTCCCCCTTCTCTTTCCCCCCTCTAATCTCTTCCATATACTTTTCTTTCTCCCTTTCAAATGCATGACCTCTTTTTTCACTAACTGTTGTTATATGTTATATTAGTTAGGGTTTCTATTGCTGTGAAGAAACAGACATCATGGCCATGGTAACTCTTATAAAGAAAAACACTTAATTGGGTGGCTTACAGTTCAGAGGTTCATTCCCTTATCAACATGGTGGGACATAGCAGTGTTCAGGTACACATGGTGCTGGCGAAAGAGCTGAAAATTCTACATCTTTGGTCCACAGGCAACAGGAAGCTAACTGAGACACTGGGGATGGCTTGAGCATATGCAAGACCTCAAGGTCCACCCCCACAAAGATACTCTTCCTCCAACAAGGCCATACCTACTCCAACACACCTTTTAATAGTGCCATGCCCTCTGCACTTATTGGGGCCAATTTCATTTAAACTACCACACACGCATATATACATATGTATATACATATATATTTCTAAATACATCCCGTTCAATCTGTATAGTGTTACTTGTATGTATGTTTTCTGGACTGACATTTGGTATTGAATAGCTAATTGGTGTGCTCTTCCCTGGGTAGAACTGTTTTGCTCACTCTTAGCATTCCTTCGTGCCTGCTTTGTGTACGATTGAGACCTTGTGGTTTTTCCCCTGTCTACATTGGCATGTCTATCATTGTCCTTGTTCAGTTTATGGTTAGGCCTTCATGTTAGTGAGACTTTACAGATGTAACTTCTGACTTACTAGACAACAGACTCTCAGAGCAAACTCCCTGCTCCTCTGGTTCTCACAGTCCTTCCATCTCCTTTTCTGCAATGTTCCCTGAGCATTAGGTGTGGGAGTGTTTTGTAGATGTATCCATTGGAACCAGGCTCCACAACCCTGCAGTTTGATTGGTTGTGGTTTTCTGTAATGATCTTTGT
This sequence comes from Peromyscus aztecus, assembly GCA_902168405.1. NCBI lineage: Eukaryota > Metazoa > Chordata > Mammalia > Rodentia > Cricetidae > Peromyscus > Peromyscus aztecus. Next base: position 7,754 of record CABHPQ010157769.1, read on the forward strand.
CTGTTTCAAAGAAAAGTTTCCTTGATGAGGGGTAAAGACTATACTTATCTGTGGGTATAAGGACAAATATTAGCATGTAGACAAGGATTATTCTGGTTTAGTAAGGTAGGGGTTATAGTTTCTCTTCCCAGATCCATGACTATTTGCCCTGGGTAGTTGGCTAGATTTTCAGTATCAGGCATGTCAGGGCTATTTAAAAAATATTTCTGTGAGGAATAACATTGAAATGCTAATTAGGGTAGCATTATATCTATAAATCACTCCATATAGTATGATATTTCATCAATATTAATTCATCCAATCCATGAACATGGGACAGTTTCCCATTTATTTGTATACTCTTCAACTTCTCTAAAAATATTTTACAGTTTAGTATACCTGCTAAAAATATCACTAAATATTTTATTATATTTTTGATTGCATAGTAAAGTCTACTACATATATAGTTTCTCTTTCAAATAGTATCCTGATAGTGTAAATAAATCTTATTGATTTTGTAACTTGATTTGTAACTTGCAACTTACCAAATTTATTTTTTATGTTTAGTTTTTGTTTTAGATTTCTAGGGTTCTTTTTTTAATATGAATGCTTATATTATCCAACAATTAAACTTATTGTTTTTCTACTTGAATATCTTTTATGTCTTGCTTTAATTGTGCTAGCTAAGACTTTCAGCACTATGTTGAACAGAAGTGATATATTTATCTTATTTATTTGAAAGAGCAAATTCACCTTTTTAATACTCAGTGTGTTGCTGGTTGTGGGCTTGTCACATGGATTTTTATTATTTATTGTCCTTTTTTGTTATTAACAACCTGTTGAGTCAATTAAGTACTTCCCATATGTGCATGGGTTTGGGGCCATCCACTGGGCCATGGACAATGTGACAGAAGTCATGTCCTCAAAGGAAAGTGACTCTCCTTCCTTCCTCAGTCATCAACTGCTGTATTTCTTCTGTCAAGGGTAGAGATTTGGGGCCCCTTCCCCATCCATAGCATAATTCTGACTCACTTGATCTTATACAATTGTGTGCAGGCAGACACAGCTGTTGTGAATTGAGGCACGTAGTAGCCATGACATGCACAGAAGTCTCCATTTCCTCTTCCTCTATCAGCTCGTACATTATTTCAGCCCACTCTTCTGTGATGTTCCTTATATTGGAGGAAGTTGTTATGGATGATTCATTCGCAGCTGAGCACTCACAGTTCCTTCCAGTTGGCTCTTTAACTACATAGGAGTCTCTGCCATGAACATTACCTACGACAAAATCTCTGCACTTTTACTTCCTATGTTTTATGTGGTTGTTTCCATAATTTGAATGCTTAAAAATCCAAATCCAGTACCAATTTACTGTAGATTTAGTCATCTTTAACAGTTTTGAATGTTAATGTTTATATTGGAAAATATTTAATTTATTCACTACCATTTCAGTTGTAGAGCATTTTGGAACTCAGATTAAACTTAGTTTTACCATTGAGTTTTACATGATTTCGTGTTGCCTATTATTTTCCTGTTTCCTTAGTTGAACAACTCCTGTTAGCATTTCATGTAAGGCCTATCTTGTGATGACAAGACCCAGATTTAGTTTCTATGAAGTTTTGGTTATCATCCATTTATTTCTGAAAGACAGAATAGATAGATATACTATTTTGGAGTGGTGGTAGCTTTTGTTCAGGATTTTAGACCTATTACTGTATTTCCTTATAGCTTGCAAGGTTTCTGTTGACAAAACTCCTGACCACCATCTTAAGGGGTTTCAGATGCATATGCAATTCACTTTCCCCTGTTCCCTCTGTGTATTTTGGTTGAAATCTTTCCTAGAAGTCTGTATTTTGAAACTTCTTTTTTTTTTTTTTTTTTTTTTTTTGATCAAGGGCTGTTCCTCTCTGTAGACCAGGTTGGCCTTGAACTCACATAGATCCCACCTGCTTCTGTCTTCTGAGTGCTGGGATTCAAGGCATGAACCACCATGCCAGACTGCTTGTTTGCTTGCTTTTTTAAAAAATATATACTGTTATGAAATATTATGTGTTAAGTATAGTAGTGCTTGTCTTTTCATTTTTTAAATTTTATCTGTATAGAGTAAACAACTTTAATTTTTATGAAGTATATTTTACTTTTATGGCTTTTCTTTTATGGCTTTGCTTAAAAAAAATCTTGTTCCATTTTTAAATTGTGAAGATTTTCTCCTGTGGGTTTTTTCTAGAACTTTGACAGTTTTTTTCTTGAGATGACTGATATGATTATTGGCTGTGATTTAGATTCTCATTTTTTTAATTGTAAATATTTGATGCTCTCCACTTCTTTTCATTTTGAAGTATGCTGTTTAATTAAAGAAAATTGGTTATATTCCAGATAAAATTGGCTTCTTACATAATTTCATTTCATTCCATTACCATAGGATCTATAATTTCTATTCTTCTAAAATTGTTAAAATTTATTTATATCCTCAAATAACATTTGCATTTGTTAGTGGCCTATTTGCACTTGATAAAACATACTTTTCCAGATAGTTTTGGTCTACAAATTTTAGACAGTCTGTTTATATGAGCTGGATTACATAATCTTACTAAGTTTTTTTTTTTGTATTTTTCCAAAAAGTACTCAGAAATTTTCAAATGCTTTAAGAAATAGTGCAAAATTTATTGGTTTAGACCTGTGTATTCTTTCCCCAGATCTATCACTTGTGATAAAGGTATTTAAAACCATGTTGTGAGGATCATGCATAATTTCTTGGAGAATGTATATCTTTGTGTAATGTATATCAATGTGTAATGTTTTTAAGGTGCTGAGAATACCCCTTCAGTCCCTTTTAGTCAGGCATCTTGACAAGTGTCTACAGTCTTGAGTAGGCAAGAACTTGAGGTGAGAAAAGCACAAATTGAGCTCAAAAGCTTGAGATCAGCCTGGGCAACATGGCTGGATGCTGTTTCAAACAAACAAATCACATCCATATCTTGGTGTGCTTTTCTATTGTGACTAAATCCCCAAGGAAAACCAACTCAGGAAGACAGAATCTATTTTGGTTCATATTACACATTCAACTTGTAACTTGACTCTGATGCTTGTGTGCCCATGAGATTTTGTGGAGCAAAGTGGTTCATCTCATGGTGACAGAGAGGGAGCAGGGGCTGAGGAAAAGACCTATCATGTTGTACATTCCCCTGAAGACTTAATTCTTCCAAGTCATCACCATACCCTAGTTTCTACCACCTTCCAACAGTGCCATCAGATTATAAATCCATTAGTGAATTGACTCTTTGATCAAGTTAGCAATGCCATTATCCTGTCATCCTTCTAAAACATTACTACCTAGGAACCAAGTTTTCAACACAGCAGCCTTTGGAAATCACTCCATATATAAACCACAATGGACTGCCTTATCTGATATTTACATATGACTAATAATATATACAATGGTATGTAGCTAGAGTTTTCCTGCCTGGCCCACGGTCAGGATAAATCTCTTTCACCTGCCAGTCCCACAGCCGCTCAGACCCAACCAAGTAAACACAGAGACTTACATTGCTTACAAACTGTATGGCCGTGGCAGGCTTCTTGCTAACTGTCCTTATATCTTATATCAATCCATTTCTATAAATCTATACCTTGCCACATGGCTCGTGGCTTACCGGCATCTTTACAAGCTGCTTGTCCTGGTGGCGGCTGGCAGTCAGTGACTCCCTCTGCCTTTCTGTTTAATTCTCTCTGTTAGCCCCGCCTATACTTCCTGCCTAGCCACTGCCAATCAGTGTTTTATTAGCAACACATTTGCCATACAGAACATCCCACAGCAACGGTACTTTTCCTTTTAATGTTTAACCTATTAAAGTCTCTGCTTTGAAATTAAGTTTCTTATACATAGTAAGTCATTCTCATAAAGTTTTCTTGGAATACAGGCATGGTTGCTGATTATGCACAGTTGGTATTATAAAGGTAGGTGTGTGTAACTTTCATAAAAGCAATAGAGACAACAATGTGTAAAATGGCTATTATAAGACTATAGAAAAAAATTTAGTGATTCCTTGTTTAAATCATTCATATGTGTGTTATTTTGATGATCAGATTAACATTGAATAATATAATCTCCATATTTTTTCTGGTTTTGTTTCTCTTTTTAAATTTTTTCTCATGGGTGAAGTTCACATTTTTTATAATTCAGTGACCTCTTATTTAAAAATCTGGAGGTGTATTTTTGCAGGTTTCACATGCAGTGTGACAACCTTGCACTAGTATAGTCACCATTTTCACAACCCATCTTTTTCCACTTTGTGACTTCACCATCAGTGACTTCCGTGCCATCCCCGGGGTCTAGACTATGAAGGGACATATTGTCAGAATTCTCTATTAGCTTGCCATCCTAAGTGAACTCTGTATGGATGTTTTGAGTTCTGCTGTTTGTCTGTTTTTATGCTACTGTGGCCAAGGTCTCAATTAATAGTGACACTCATTTATCATGTGACTAGAAAGTAAGGTTTTACAGCTGGTGTTGGGAAGAAGGATTCCAGATTCTGTGTTCTCATGTTTTGAAGAGCGAGACAAACGAATTCCAGAGACTGACATAGGGATGCTGGCATAAAATTAGAAATTTTACTAATTTCTACAGAACTGCAGAATCAATATCCCACAGTATGTATTTAGGCTATATTTTGACACCTAGTTTTAAAAATACTGTCTAATGTGTATCCTAACACTGGTGACATGCTCTCATTTTCATTTTATTTTTAGTTGTTTATTGTTCAAGACTACCTGTATGTTATTTTATCTTACACATACACCAGGTGCTGTATATTTCACTTTCTTGGCGCCCATCAATTTATATTTATAAAATACATATTTGTTTTGTGTTGAAAACAAATCTAGATTTGAATAATGTCTATTTTAATTTCTTTCTAGTGTTGTAGTTAAAGTTGAATATAATTATAAAAAGGTTGGGCTTTTTATGTATTGAGCTTAAAACTATATAAATCTGGACTGGAAAGGCATTTCTGCTGCTATGGAGAGCTGGTGGTTGACAAGCCTTCACTTTTATGAGATCAGGAAATACAATTTTTCTTTGTGTGTATACACTTATTACCTTCTAATTAGTAGAGTGACTGATATCTGCCTCTTGATTGTGCTAAATAGACTAGAAAAAGGTAGGTTACTCATAGTGGCAGTAATTTATTCTAGTAGTGATATCCAAGTTTACTTTTCTGTCTTCTCGCATGATAAGGAGAAGCAAATAAGAGCAAATGTAGCAGGCCAGCATCAGAAAAAGGGGAGTTGCTTTATTTAGGAAGCTGGTTTGATTTAGTGGGATGTATGGGAGATTTGTGAAGGATCTGAAGGATGGGTGTTTGCTGACTTCAATTATACATTCATTGTTTTCTCATCAGTACATATGGAAATGTGTCTGTGAGGTCATGAGATTAGAGAAAATAGATTAAAAAAGCAAAATGACTCAAGTGCAGACTTTTATTACTCCTCAGGATTATTTAACTAAACTACATTTACCTGCATATGCAAATCAAGTTGTTGATCAGGCACAGTGAAGAAAGAAATAACAACCACATAGATATTGTACTGTGGCACTTTTAGCACAATGATCACTAGCATTCATATGTAAGTAAATTTATTGTTTCCTAGTAATTTTCATTTCATCATAACTTCTAGCTTTGTAGAAGCTGTAAAATTTTTTCATAATTAAATCTAGGGAATGAGCTCTTAAATTAATACAGCTTATGACTCTTTCTTATAAGACAAAAATGCCCTTTTACATATGAAAATTTGTTTGACCAATTTTTAACACTTGGGAATCTTCTATGAGTTATTTTGAGGTGATAAAAGGATTTTTCAAATGCTGTCAAATGAAATATTCATCTCCAAATGCTACTAGGATGACCAAATCTATTCTTGTATTTGTGTATGTAAGACGAGTCCTGTAGTCATTTAAAATTCTCACATTTCTCAAACAGTATTTTAATGATAAGGCATATTTTTTTTTTGGTTTTTTCGAAACAGGGTTTCTCTGTGTAGCTTTGTGCCTTTCCTGGAGCTCACTTGGCAGCTCAGGCTGGCCTCGAACTCACAGAGATCCGCCTGCCTCTGCCTCCCGAGTGCTGGGATTAAAGGCGTGCGCCACCAACGCCCGGCCGCATATTTTTTCTTTACCAAATTTGGCTTTAAAAAAAAAACAAAAAACAAAAAAACAGAACAAACCAGCTATGGCCATCTTTACAATGAAAATAGTATCAGCTCTTTGATTATCCGCTCACTGTGTTCTACAGCATTAAGAGCAGCTGGGCTGAGATGATGGCTCTGCATTGGCCTTAGTTAGAGCATTGGCTGCTCTTCCAGAGAACCTGTGTCCAATTCCCAGCATGCAGGTGGTGACTCACAGCAGCATGTCACTCAATTCCAGAGAGTCAGACACCCTCTTCCGGCCTTTGTGGACACAAGCCATCCACAAAGGGCACAGACACAATCAGGTAAAACTCTCACACATAGAAAAGTAAAATAAAAAGTTAAATAAAAGATTTAAACATAAGTACTCCAGCAATCTTGGTGGTATACACATGCCTAAAATGTGTTTGAATATCATGACATTTTGATGCAATCATAACAATGTTCAGTATAGGTAAAATATTCCTCAGGGTGTCTCATGGGAACTAAGTATATATAAAGGTTAAGTAAACCACAATAAGACCCAGAATGGACAGTTTGAGAAATGGTTTCTAGAATGCCATATCTTAATAGCCATAGGAGTTATTATTATTATTATTATTATTATTATTTTGAGATAGCAAGGTTGGGACCTGGCCACTGCCACAGCTGAAGCTATCCAATTTTTTGTCTTTGGACTTATTGGTGGCCCATTGGTGGAGTCTTAAAGAACTAGTAAAAAGGCCTGTACCCATCTATTGTCTTCATATCTTGAAACATTGCATTTTATTGATAGAACCTAGTTTATATCGAGAATTGAAGCTGCAACCATGTCTGTGAAGCATCTATATAATACTTAGATATTCTAGAAGAAGGATGGAAGGGAAACTGAATATTATCATCCATAGTGTCTGCCTTAATCACTTATTTTTGCAGTATTATCAGCAAATAAAAACTTGGAAAATCGAAGCTCTTTGCTGTTTGTAATTTAATCATAATTTTTTCTATTAGTTATTTTTGGCAGTGGACTTATAATATCATTGAATCATTGACAGAATTGCTCTTGAATTAGTTAGAAGTGGGAGAAAACTCCATCTTAGAAATACTTTCTTAAAATCTCCAGATATGGTCCTAGCTGAAAGAGGACTCATAGAAGACTTGTCAGGTCATTCTGTTTGGGAAATGTATCTTAGCTGGTTTTGTGATGAGGGGAAATCACTCAAATGTATAAAAGAAAAGAAAAGAAGGAAAATGAAATGTAAATGTAAGCTTATTTTAAGTTCCATTCAGTAATATGGAATTTAGAAAATCTATATATTCATTTGCCTTTTAGGAAAATAAATACATTCAAAGAAGAAAGTTTGTCCAGATTTGCAGAAGTGAATTGTGACAAGCTACCGAGGGCATTTGCTGAACTGTGATTTTAATGAACAGAACTTTGCAGTTTCCGAATGATCCAATATAGCTGGTGATGACACACAGCAGTATTTCAAACACATTTGTAAAGAAAAGAATAAATAGTGGCTAATAGAATGACGCACATGAAAGGAAGAATGGGGATCTGAAATAATAGGAGTTGATCTAAGTTGAGCTGTATCTAGAACTCTGGCTCACAGAGTGAGAACATCAAGGATTACTTGGAAAAACTAAAATAAAAATTAGATGTTATACGCCCCACTTATGTCGTTCCTGATGTGTAGCTGAAGGAATTCAAGTTAACAAAGCACAGGTACACTAATATGCCATGTTTTATGACAGTTGTCCAGAATAGCTATGTGTCTAAACCAGAGCAGTAGAGAAGGAAATTGTGCACACACACACACACACACACACACACACACACAGACACACACACACACACACACACACACACACACACACACACACACACAGGAGTTCTTTCCAGTCATATGGAAGAATGAAATTTTGCCATCTGAGAGAAAATGGAGAGTAATCTGGAGACAGTCATAGTAGCTGAATTAAATCAGTCTCAAAGAGACAGACGTTGCATGTTTCATATACTGTGGATCTCAGATTTTACATAGACATATAAGATCATGGGCTTATCTATATACATGAGTGTATAAGCGAAACTGTCTAGGGAAACTAGGGAGAGTAGCAGGATGGGGGAAAGGAGGAGGTGGAAGGTGTAGGGGAAATTCCTAAAATACATCTTACGCTTGTGGGAAAATGTCTTTATGAGCTTTGTCAAAAAAAAAAAAAAAGCCAATGAATAAGAAAAAAATGAACAGCTTTCTCAACTCCACAAAAGAGCAGATGTCAAAGTTCTTTTATTTATTGTCTCTTTACTTAACCACTAAGTGAGCGAAGCCTGTCTTGCAAGTCTGATAAGCAGAGGCCCTGGTGCAGAAGCTCCCAGGAGTAGCAGCGATAATGGAAGGTCTGATCTTGTGTAGTGCTGGGAACTAGTGAGGATCTAACAGCGATGGCAGTGACTGTCTCTCCCCCACCCTCCTGCTCCAAACTCTCACACCTAGAGAATTACAGTCTAGAGTGTATCTCCTTGAATATTACTTTTCCTACGGAGAAAAATGTGCAGCCTCGTTTGAATTGTGTTCGTTTTCAGATGAGGCTGTGCCTCCTGGCCACTTGTTTGCCTACTGAAGGAGGCAGAGTTCCACTCTAAGGCTCCTGGAGCTTTGAAGTCCAATGGTGTAGTCTATTTTGGAGAAACTTTCATGGGCTGTTAGAAGAATGTATATTCTGCAACTGTCTGGAATATTCTGTAGGTGTCTGTTAAATCCATTTGACCTAGAGAGTGGTTTAATTCTAATATTTCTTTCTTTCTTTGTTTTTTTGGGGGAGTAGGTATTCCTGGAAGAACTATTGGCAAGAGAGATGTATTGAAGTCATCCACCATTATGGTATTAGGTCTTTATAACCCATTATGTCCAGAAGGGTTCATTTAGACATTCAGTATATATGTATGTATATGTGTAAACATAGGTGTGTGTGTATATATATATATATACATATATATTTATGAGAGTTATTATATTGTCATTGTAGATTGTTCTCTCTCTTTCTCTCTCTATATATACTTATATATAATATACATTTGTATATACATATAACAAATATGTAGTAAGAAAAGCAGTCTAACAGACATATAGACTAATGGAGCAGAAATAAAGCTGTGCATTCATGGTCCACTCATATTTGACAAGAACACAAAAATGGGGCTGTTCTTTTTTAATGAATGTTGCAGAGAAAATGGATATTAACATACAGAAGGATGCAATGAAATTAGATTATTTCTTATTCCACATGCACAATCCAAACAAAAGTTGCTAGAAACATAAATATAAATAATCCTTGGGAGTGTGAAACCACTAGGAGAAAATATGGGAGAAAAATCTTACTGACATTGGTTTTTGAAAAGCTTTTTGAACAGGCCCTCAAACAAAGGCAACAAAAATAGGCAAAGTAGATTGTTATCAAACTTAAAGTCATTTTTTCATATCAGAGGAAACAGTTAATGCTTGAGAAGGAAACCTATAGAGTAGGAGAAAAATGTTCATGAGCTATGCATCTGACAAAGGGTTAGCATCCAAAGGACATGAGTGTCTCAAACAATCCATAACAAAAAACCAATGAACAATGAGAAGATCAAGGTAAGGGAATACAAGCATGAGCCTGCTCATCACGAGGTGCTGAATAGAGAGTTACTCAAAAGAAGACATCCAAAGTACCAGCATGTCTAAAAATTGGCGCAATACTAGTAATTATTAAGGACATGCTTATCAAATGCTCGGTAAAGTCCCACACTTCTTAGCATGACTGATATCAGAAAGGCCAAGGGTAGCAGAAGTTGCAGTGGGTAAAAGGGAACCCTTTTACTCTGCTCTGAATGTAAATTGTTAGTGCCATGCGGAAAACACTACATAAGTTCATCATAATAATGGATATAGACCTATGAATAATGCCCCCTTTGATTTCATATCCAAAGGCAGTACAGTCAATATGTTGAAAGATGTCTGTGTCTCTATGTTCACTCTAGCATTATCCACAGCAGCCAAGGAAATCATTATATAAAGTCAATGTCAGTTTGGACCTACTGATGAATAAAATAATGATATGTGTGCTCACTGGAATACTATCCTGTCTTAAAAAAAATGGCATTTCTGTTGTCAATGATGTGGATGAACATGGGGGACACGATGCTAAGTGAAATAAGCTTGACACAAAAAAGCAGATGATGACTTATTTCAGTTACATATAAGGTCTAAGAAGTTAAGCCTATGGAAGCAGACCATAGAACAATACTGACCATACATTGAGTGCTTGGGAATGGTGAGTAGGAGGAGAACACAGAAAAGATATAAAAGATACAATTTTCAGCTAGACAGGAATAATAGACTGCTGATAGCTATCACATGTTATGATAGATAATATTATTAATAATATATACTTTAACATTGCTATAGCAGTAGATTTTTAATGCTCTCACCTAAACAAAATAATAAAGATGTGCCATGTTAGATATGTTAATTACATAGACTTGTTTTATTAAATGTACACACATCAAATCATGTTGGATACAATTAATATATCTAATTTATGTTTTCAAATTTAAGAATGACAAATATTTAAGGCTCATTAAAAAGTGAGCAAAGAATTTATAGGTATTTCTTCCAAAGAATTTATAGTGACCAGTAAAGGCATGAAATGGTGTTCAAATTCATTATTGTTTCAAGAATACAAACATGAGTCATAATCACTTACCACTCTATACTCCATGCAATTGCTATTATAAAGCTTTACTAGAGGAAGAAACTGAAATAAAAGCTTGAACTGTGCCATGGAAGTATAAGAGGGATTTCTAGAAGGGACAGTCTAAATAGGACCACCCTCCTGACAATAGTTATCGAGTCTGAGGATTTTGAACTACCCTCAAGTTTGATTATTTCTTAAAAGGACTCAGAAAATTCACTGAAAGCTTTAATGATTGTAAATCCCACTTAGGGCTGATGTAGGTCAAATTTAGCTAACAGGGGAGGAGCTTAGTCCTACTGCAACTTGCTATGCCATGCTTTGTTGACACCCATTGGATTCCAGAGTGGGGGTGGCTACAGTGGAGGTAGGGGGAGGGAAGAAGAAGAGGGGAAACTGTGGTTGGGATGTAAAGTAAATGCATCAATTTATTTAATTAAAAACTCTACCCAACAGGAAAAACACAAAGAGTAGAGTCCAAAATAAAAGCCAAGTATGGAGTTCCCAACATCCCAATGGAGCAAGGCTGCATCGCTGTCTTTCATCAGTGTATTTCAATTAAGTACAAGGAACCACCAGCACAGACATTCATCAAACCTTAATGTCCAAAGATAGAATTATTTCAAATTTCTTGTTTAAATGTGATGCATTGATTGACTCAATTAAATGACTGATGTCTCTGGATTGCAAGGCTTCCACACTTGGGGATTAGAGTTTTGGCATAATGTACCCCAAGTCACATCTAAGATTATCTATCCTTACCTAAGGTTCCCAGATCAACAGGGACCCTTGTATGAGGTATGCTGTTTTAGAAATTGATTTCTTACCTGCGGAAAATACAGAAGCAGACCAGTTTGAATAAGGTTCATTCCTTTACACACAGGGGTCTTTTCCTCTTCATTTCTTCCTTTTCTTTCTTTCTTTTTTTTCTTTTTTTCTTTTTTTTTTTTTTTTTTGGTTTTTTCGAGACAGGGTTTCTCTGTGTAGCTTTGCGCCTTTCCTGGAACTCACTTGGTAGCCCAGGCTGGCCTCGAACTCACAAAGATCCGCCTGGCTCTGCCTCCCGAGTGCTGGGATTAAAGGCGTGTGCCACCACCGCCCGGCCCCATTTCTTCCTTTTCAATACATTTGTTTTTATAAATTTATTGTGTGTCACCAAGTGTGCTCGCACATGCCCATGCGTAACCACGTGTGGAGGACTGAGGTGACCCGTGGGAGTTGGTCCTCTCCTTCCACCACGTGGTTCTAGGTATAGAACTCAGTCGTCGAACTTTTTATCAAGTGTCTCTCTACTGAGCCATCTGATAAGCCACCAGAGGCCCTCTCTATGTGTTGCTGGGAGGGTGAGGTGAGATCATTTGTTTCTATTATTTTCAGATTCTCATTCTTTCTGTAGCCAGTCAATGGCGTTGCTCCTTCAGTAGGGATTCACTCATTAGATAAATATAACATGGGAGGCAAAACGGCATGTACTCAGGAAAAAGCCCATGAGGGTTTAGCCTTACAAAAAGAACTACAGACAACCAAGGAAAGCTGGTAGTAGGAGAGGTAGTTCTCTCCAGGGAGGAGCATACCAATTGGTTGTCCATTGCTGAGTGGCCAGCTCTGAAAACATATATTCAAGTAACATTGTGTGGACTCAACAGGGTATGTTCAGAAATATATACTATCATCTCTCTCTCTCTCTCTCTCTCTCTCTCTCTCTCTCTCTCTCTCTCTCATCTATCTATCTATCTATCTATCTATCTATCATCTATTTTTCTATTTATCCATCTATCTATCTATCCATCTATCTATCTATCTATCTATCTATCTATCTATCTATCTATCTATCTATCTATCTATCCATCCATCCATCCATCCATCCATCCATCCATCCATCCATCCATCCATCTATCTATCTATCTATCTATCTATCTATCTATCTATCTATTTATCTGAGTGCAATAGCAATTGATAAAAATAGAAATCACGAGTTTGAAGGACAGTGGGGATGACTATATGGGACAGTTTGAAAGGAGGAAAGGGAGAGTAAGTGAGAAATTTATTAAAATGGTGCACAGTAGCAGAAAGACAAACCAAGACTCTTGTGATTTTCTGGATTATCTGATTTATGTTACCTTTTGGAAACAGCTTGCATTTCACCAAGGTAGGGCTATGTTTAACCCATGCACTTGGAAGAATGCTATCAATATTAATATTTTTAAACTATGTCAATGCTGATTTAGCAATATATATGTCAATGAACACTTCTTGGTTGAAAGGGGAGAGTTTGGGCACTTTTGTTCTAGCATCACATGATTCTAATACTCAAATTCCTATTTCAAGGATACTGGCTGCAGTGTCCAGTGCTCCACTGATTGTGGTGAGCAGAGAACATACAGAATTCCTGAGCAGGGGAGACTTTGCTTCCATCTCTAGTATTGTCTTCTTCTCCTAATGGGTTTGTCCTCAGTATTCCATTTTCCTGGAAGGTATTTTCTCTGTGATCTATCTCATTGAGGAATATCTTCCTTCTCCCATATTCGTAGCAGTGTGTGTGTGTGTGTGTGTGTGTGTGTGTGTGTGTGTGTGTGTGTGGTTAAACCTCTTTATGGTGGTGCTGGCTTATCTCATTACAGTGAAGAGTACCCCAGAGATCTGGTTTAAATGAAAGGTTCTGTGACATACACTGTGTTCCCACAACTCAGATATCTGCCTCTCGAATGATTTTCCTGCAATAAGAATTTCTTCAGTTTTAAAAATAAAGCATCAGATGAAGCAAAGACTGTCAAGTGTGATGCCTCAGATGTGGATAATAACCAAATTCTGACATGGCAAAGACAGTGAAATTTTTTTCTCTCTTTTTTTCTATACTCTTCTACCGGAAATGAATACTTTTTGTATATATTTGACATTATCCTGGAAGACACTGATCCAAGAAAATACAACTTCTTTGTCATAATTTAATATTGATGATTTCTTCTGTTTTCATGAATTTCCTGTTTCTTATAAACTCATGTGAATCAGAATATAGTTCTTGCAGTTATCTTCTGGCAGTTTAATTTACCACACTTTAAGGAAATTTTTTTCCTGGTAAATTTGTAATTGAGTAAACTATATTTTAAAATTTAATATATAATACATGAACATTTTATGAACAAACCAATTAGACCTAATACATTTTTATGCTTTTAAATTCACAAAATTACTTTCAGAAATACATGAGATGCTAAAAAGTTACCATTGCATTTATCTCTATATTCCCTGATATGTCTTCATTTTTTTATGTACTAATAAAACAAAGAAAGATTTTCAAGGTCTGCAAAGTCTTTGTATATTAAATCTTTGCTCCCCTGGGATCCTAGTTCCTACCTCAGAAAATCTAAGGGAAGTAAACATGCTTTCTTTTATATGCTAAAGCTTAGGCAGGAAATGAGACAAACTCC
>CABHPQ010157770.1:0-20707 GCA_902168405.1 Peromyscus aztecus
ACTGGGTGAGGAGATCTTATTTTTAATTCCATGGTTTTTGGTTGTTTCCTCTTTTTCGGTTTTCTTCCCACGCTTCATGGCCATGTGACTTTAGTGTTTCCGTGATGGGCTGAGAGGCAGCTCTGTAAGAGAAACATGCTTTGGGACAGAAGAGGAGGAGACATCGCTTCTCCCCCATGTGCTGCTGCTTATCTTCCCTCCCTGGTCCACCCTGCCGGGAAGTGTTATCCACTGAGCTAAGAACAGATGTGGGAAACAAAATGAAGCTGATTTGGGGCTGTAGCGTGGGTGACAAGGGACAGGAGAGAAGAAAGAAAGCAAAGCCAGTTGCCACCACAGTGCCACTGAGAACAGAGGACAAAGAGGGAACTTTTACTTCAAGAGTCACTGCACAGGTCAGGGGTTCAGGCCACACACCTACTAATAATGCATTGGCAGACAGATCCGGGTTCGTGTTTCCTTAGGCTCTGCTTACCATGGACTGTCGGTCTCCAGTAACTGTGTGTGGAAATCCATCAGCAAGAACTGTTACATTGGCCCAAAATTCCAAATGACCCTTGAAGGAGATCATTTGATTCTTGTCTTTAAGGATCTACTGTTTCTCTGCCACCCATAACAGGGGCCTGGGGAGCATAAGCACTTTTAATATAAAAGAGAACCCTGCCGCCACTCCCCCCCCCCCCACACACAACCTTAACCTTAATTGCAAAGGAATTGGGACCAGGGGGGAAAACCATTTCAGCACCCAACATACTACAGTGTATTGGAGATGGAGTTTCATGCCAAAATCAATTCTTTAAATATTTTTCAAGAAAAAGCAACATCAGAAACATCATACTAATTTGTAAGATGAATTGTACAGTAATACAACCACCTAAATTCACCTCAATTTGCCTCTGGTTATTTATTCTGAACCAATAGTTTAGGATTATTTTTTGGCATAGTGTAGTAGCAAAATTTCAGCATTTATCATGATTATTAATTTTTGTCTTGATTTACTTAAATGTCCTTGAATTGAAATGAAAAGCCTTTCTTCAGTTGTTTAATAAATGATATTAAGTTTTTATATATATATATATATATATATATATATATATGCTTATCCTGGAACATATTCTACTGAAAATCTACTATAAATGAATGGAACAGTAGGGTATATTAATTTTTTAAACCCCATAGTCAGCTTAAAATTTAGCTTATTAATTACTAGTATGAAATCATTGTAACAATTATTACAATAATTAATTATCATTTTATTGAGTATGTATTTTAGATAGTTTGATGAGAGTTTTAGCATTATTTCCTTCAATCAAACTCAAGAGAACAGTAAATCTGCCTGCTTTGTTTTCTAAAAATTAAAATACATATAATTTGTGCTTTGGGAAATATGCATGCAATGAATGAATACAGTCTCATAATACTATTTATTGCAAGATGTACAAGACAGATATTTATGTACATTTTACAGTTTAGGGAAACAGAATTTGAGCCTATTAATGGGCACTGGAAAGATGGACCAGGGATCAGAATCACTAACTATTCAGCCATGGGACAAGAGTTCAGAATTTATCAGTATCTGGGTAGAAAGGCAGGAGTCTAGTGTGTGCCTATAATCCCAACATCTGGAAAGGCGGAGCCAGCACATCACTGGGGCTGGCTGGCTTCTAGCCTAGCTGAGAAAATGCTAGGTTCAGGGAGAGTCCCTGTCTCAAAGAAATAGGTAGAGAGTGATAAATGAGGACACTCAACATGTTGGCCTCTGTTCCTACACGAGCACATGTACTGGCACACACATATGTGTACATGTGCATACACCACAGGCTCATGAAACATTCTCACATGCAAATAGACAAAAATAAATCCTAATTTTTAATAATGTTCTAATAACAAATGATCAGAAAATGTTGATTAGAACTTGGGTGATGTATGTGGAAGGTCTATTCATTATATTATGGTGTTTTGTAAATAATGAAGGTTGAAGGTATGACAAAGGCAATCTTTAATTTTTCTGAAAAAATGTTGAACTGTTCAGTTTATATCTTTTGTTTAAATTTTTCATTCTCAAATTATAGACTATTGGGTTTCTATGTTCAGATATATTTTCTCACAGAATTAGAATTCATTATATTATATATTGTGTTACTTTATTTAAACACTATAGTGTATATTAATGCATTTTAATGCTCTTTAAAGTTCTGTTTAACTGTTTGAGAATTTCTATTTTAAAAGTTAATTGACTTGATTTTATTTTCATTTCATTCAAAATATTATTTATTCACTTAGTCATTATTTACGAGCGTTAGACACCAAATGTAGGTCCTTATACATGCTAGGTAAATGCTCTATCACTAAGACACATCCTTAGCCCTCCAAAATATCCTTTACTTTTCTCTTAAGAATCTTTCTATTTGTCATTTAAAAGTGGCTTGCTTAGTCTTCTAGCATTGTGGTATTGTGTAGCTATTATTTTCCCAGTAATTTCTATTCTAACCATGTTGTCTAGGAACAGACAGAGTATCCCTTTCAGTGTTTCCAGTTTGTTCAGGTACATTCTCCAACTTGCAGTGTGGTCTCTTAGTGACTGTCCCAGGTGAGCTTGAGAAGAAAGTCTGTTTGTGCTCATTGGGTAAAGTAGTTGAAAGATGTCAGTTATATTTGGTTCACAGGCAATGTTGTTGAGTTCTACTACATCCTTTCTGATTTTTGTCCTTGCTGGATCAGTCCATTTGGGATAGATGGCTGTGGGAATCTACAGCTGTTAATACTCTCCTTAAAATTCTATCAGTATTTGCTCATGGACTTTAATGTTCTGCTGTTGGGTGCAGGCACATTAAGTATTGTAATGTCTACTTGGCAAACTGGCTCTTTATGATGATACAATGCCCTTGTTTATCCTTGATACGTTTCTGTGGCAGAAGGTTTCTCTGTCTGAAATAAGTACAGCCATCCCTGCTCTTTTCTTTAGTATTGGCCTGGTATATCTTTCTCTATCCCTTTAATTCTGAGTAATTCAGAAAAGCGGCCGACAGAAAGCAGCAAGTCTATGGCTCTGCCAGAGATTGTGCTAGGAGTTGGGAATTATGGGAAGGAAAAGTATAATTATATAATTATTATAATTCTGTGTATCTCTTTAGCATGGCTTAAGGTGAGCCTGCCTTCTTAGGGTGGTCTCTCTGCCAGGTGATTGACCTGGTTCGGTTGGAATGTCTGGGTCTCCACCCATCTCTTGACCAGAAAGTCTTCCCTTAATGGGACTTTATGGCTAATCTAACAGTCTCCTCCCCACTTTGAAGAGGTAACCATAAAATTATTTAGGATTCATATCAAAGATCAAAGCCTCCCAAACACCCCTGGCCTCTCTGACCTCTGCCTTTTAGCCAAGAAAGAAGCCTGTTACTTTTCTTTGGGATCTTTTTACTCTAAGCTACCTGGGCAGTTTTTACCTCCTCTTCTCAACCTGGCCCTTTCTGAAGAGGTAACCCTAATTGCCATTAGGGAATTGGTGAAGGATCTGACTTCTTCAAGCTGAATGGGAGGTCAAGTGTGGAAGTCAAGGTACCTCTTCAGTGGCCCTAATCTAAAGGCCCCCCAAAGTGCATAGATGGTTTTATTTGTGTAGCCCCGAGGAGGAGGGAGGAAAGGGAGACCTTGAGTGGCTCTTGGGAAGGCAGGTGAGAGAGAAGTAATAGCAGGGTTATTAGTACTCTAAGCCTAGGTGGGGAACCAAGAGAAAGTGTATATTAAAATATTTAGATTCAAGTCTAATTAGCATCTCTTGATGGGATCACAGAAGCATCTCCCTGGGCTCCTCAGTTTTCCTTTGGCCTCCAAGGCTGGACTAGAGAGTGATAAACCCAGCATCTGATTTCAGGCACTTTGATCTCTGTGGGAGTGCTAGAATCACCATGTGAGGTCTTTCCCAGATGGCTTATAGAGAGGGAGAGAGAGGAGAAATTTTAATGGTCCTTCAGTTTTTATGTTTCAAAGATGGTGGAATTTTCTCTCACTACAAGCAGGCACTACAATGTTGGATTGAGGCAACAGCTGAAGTCTTACATTTGGGCAACATTTTTCTTATCAAGAAGAGAATCATTAGTGAAAAATACATGTATGAATAACATAAATATAAAGATTTAGGTCTAATGTCTAAGAAGAGTGATTCCCTTGGATTGTTAAAAAAACATGCCAATCATATTAACCTTTGGTTAGACTTTCCCACTGGGTGCTTAAGACCACTGAAATGACCAAAGTTAAACTTTTTTTTTCCCCTTCCCTTTTTCAACATTAAGGCCAGTTCAGGATCTAGTCCTCAGGGAAGTTACTTGAACTTTGGAGGACACTCTGGTCCCTTTAGTCTTCCTTTTCTTTTCTTTGTATCAGTTATTCTTTCTTTTGAGAATAAGACATAGGCTTGTTTGACAAAGGTTTTTCTTAGAAGAATTAAGGAAAAAAAATTCATGTTGACCCTCCTCCTCTTTATAGCTTAGTCACTGGTCTACTCTCTATGACCTCCATGAACAAGAAGACCAGTGTATTCTTCACAGTGAAAGTGCATTTTGAGAGATGTCCCACAGTTCCCTGGGTGACAATGTTGGTTTTTTTTTTGTTTGTTTGTTTGTATTTTTTTTTTTGAAACAGGAATTTTCTATGTAGCCCTGGCTGTCTTGGAACTCACTATGTAGACCACGCTGGCCTTGAACTCATAGAGATCTGTGTGCCTCTGCCTCCTGAGTGCTAGGATTAAAGGCAAGTACCACCACAGCTTGGCTGGTGACCATGTTTTTTTAAGTAGTCACTTTTACATTGATATTCAGAACAACATAGATTGATATTCACCGTATAGGTTGCTTCCGACTCTGTCACTCTTGTCCTTTTGTCCCTTAACTCAGCATATTTTATAATTCTATTTTTTTCTTTAATTTTGTTTTGGTGGTTATTCAAGAGTTTGTAGTATATGTTTCCAGTGAATCCAAGTTGCTTTCCTATCACAGGAAACAATTTCATGAATAGTTCAGGTACTTTATAATAATAATAAAAAACCCCACTCTAATTCTTCCCTGCTGTCCTTTGCATCAACGTGCTATTTGTTTCACTTAAATACATATATGCACCTACAATTAAATACATTTGTGCTCATTAATTTTTGTCAACTTGACACAAAGTATAGTCGCCCGGGAAGAGGGATCCTCAACTGAGGAACTGCCTCCATCAGATTTGCCTGTGGGCATGTCTAGGGGGCATTTTACTGATGAATGATTTATCTGGGAGTGCTCAGATCAGCATGAGTGGTGCCATCCCTGAGCAGGTGGTCCTGCGTGTATATAAGATCGCAAGCTGAGAATGTCATAGAGTGCAAGCCAGAAAGCAGTTCCTCCATAGTCTCCACTTCAGTTCCTGCCTGTAGAATCTGACTTGAATTCATGCCTTGGCATACCATGGTAACGGATATTTGTAATCTGTAAGGTAAATCAACCCTCTCCCCGCCAAGCTGCTTTTGGCCAGTGTCTTATCAAAACAATAGAGAAGTAAACTAGGACTAAAATTGGTACCAGAAATGTGGAAATAGTTCTGTGTTGGAACTGTCCATGTTGTTTGCAGGTGTACTTTAGAAGATTTTAAAGCATTTGGATGGAAAAACCATTCAGAGCTTAATGAGTGGCAGTTAGTTGTAGGAGCCTGGAAGATAAGAATGCTCATAGAATTGCACGTAGTGGATACCCAGCTTACGAAATTTCAGAAGTTTGAGAGTCCTTCAAAGACTCCATCAAGGCTGTTGATTTAAAAATCTGCAGAAGTGAACATTTCTATGCTTTACCGCAACAGTTGATGATGGTTAGCTGGGGCTGAAACTTCAGCTGTGATGAATGAGACCAGCCTTACTGAGGTAACATATTCTGAGATGTATTTCCACAGCACCAACACATAGAGGTTGTGCTCCAAAGGTGAGCGATGCTGCATCTCAAGCTGTCAACCGACCTCAGTAATGTGTAAGAGTTTCCCATGTGGTACTGGCTTTGGTGACATGAAAACTGCAGGATTGATGGGGTCTTTGAGAGAAGCTGAGACTTGTCACCATGAGGAGGCCACCAGTGAAGGTGCCCCCTGAGTTGGTGTAGACCCCAACCAAGATTGAAGGAATCATGTAGAGAACCTGAGGTCTGCAGTCCCTGAAAAGAATTGGGGAAGCCATTGATAGAGGTGAACCTAGACTGCCAGAGAAGAAGGGAGCCATTTTTATTATTGATTAAATCCCTTATTCGTTATTTTCTGTTCATGTGTTGTGTTTCTTTCTGATTCACTATTATAAGAGTAAAAGTTTTAGGGACTTATCCAACTCTCCTCAGCTATCCAGTTCATTGGCATCTAGTTAGCTGCTCATAAGATTCCTTGGAATCTCTATGTTCACATGGCATCATTTCTAATCTCATTTTTGTAATTTAAATCAGCTTTCTTTTTTCTTTATTAGGCTTACTGGTGTTCTGTCAATTTTGTTTATTTCTTTGACAAAATGGCTATGATTTTTTGGGAGTGGGGTGAGGTGATGGGAATGTTAAACACTTGGTGATTTTTCATGAGTGTACACTTCGGAACATATAAAAGCCTCAGGAATTGTCTGTCTTAAGTGGTGAGTTTAGAAGGTATATGATGTGTGTGTGTGTGTGTGTGTGTGTGTGTGTATATGTGTGTGTGTGTGTGTTTACACATTTGGGGTGGGAGCATAATGTACATGTAACAGCCGGCATATGGAGGTCAGAGGACAATATCCAGTGTGGGGTCTCATCATTCACTTAGCCTGAGACAGGGTCTCTTCAGGTTTCATCTCAGTATTCCATGCTGGCCCCAGAACTACAGCATGCACTACACTCCTGGTTGTATATAAGTTCTGAGGATTTGAACTCAACCTCATATTTGCTCAATATTTGATTTACCCATGGAACCATCTCCCCAGACTTTATATGAATTATATCTTAATGAGGCAAATTAAGTTTTAAAAATCTTCAGAGTTTGGTTTTGAAAACCACAAAGAATCTGCCCAGCTTAATTTCAGTAACAGAGAACCGGAACCATGGGCATTGGTTACTTAACTTTGCCTTAGCGCTCTGTGTTGGAGATCATTTTGGATAGCTCGTCCACATGAGTCATTAATTAAAAAGAATGTTGAGAGTTTCCCCTCACTGCTTATGTGTGTGTAGGTATGTGCACCCCAATAGAAGCCTGGCACAGCTGTGGAACAATGATGGAAGTGAAGGATAAAATGAGAGTTCACTGCTCTGTGTTAGTCATAACTAATTGTTCCTTAAATGAACTGCACTGCTTTGCTGGGTAAGCATATTAAAGCAGTATGTCAACATCTACTCCTGACACTAATCCTAACTGTGAATGAGCAAAGGAACTGGACAGTTGTTCAGGATCGTCATTGAGGCTTAATCATACCAAATCTCCTTCAACCTGTCCAGCAAGAATTCCTGTTTCTGTGAGGCAATAAATACAAGGTGAGGCTTGGAAGAGAGAGAGCCGCCTAGTATGCCTCCCACACAGAAATATCTTATAATTCATGCATATATTAAAAAATCAACATGGTTCCTGCTTTAAATTTTATCCAATAAATTTTAGGTTATGGGAAAAATTCTGCAAAAATTGCTTGAATACCCACCTCTGTGAAGCTTATATTTTGATGATTATTATATAATAACCAAGTAAATAGGTAAAATACATACGGTGTTTGCGAGTGAGAAATATAGAGGGAAAAATCAAACATAGACAGGAGTGAGGTGATTCTATGAGGAGGAGGGTTGTCCTTAGCCAGGAGGGTCAAAGCAGGTCTCTAGTGAGATTTGATGGAGCCATGGGAGCAAGGCACATTGAGATCCTGAGAACAGAATTTCCATGCAGAGATGTGGGGTGTGAATGTGAATGGGAGCCACACTAGAGAATGGCAAGGAGACAAGTGGCCTGCAGCAGTAGTAAACGGAGGGAGTCGTCGCAGTGGGAGCCAGAGAGGTACTGGAGTCTGGAGACGGAGGACTTTGCAGGAACTTTGTCTTTTTCTCTGTAGGGGTGGGGCAGAAAGAAACTATTACTTGAGATGCACTGAAAGTATCACTTTGGTGACTGTTCAGGAGAAATAAGCAGTAAGGGCAAGAACGAAGTCATGCATAAGAGAGGTAGCTATAGCAACAGTGTGAGATGCTGTCTTAGATTACGGTGGTGCCCTGAGGTTGGGAACAGATACTTATTTTCTGAGTTTGTGTTGAAGGTAGAACTGATAGAATTTGCTGATGGATTGTGATGCATTGGGAGAGAGAAGAGAAATTGGAGTTGATGTATTAAATTAATGTTTTAAAATGTGAGCAGCTGTAAAAATGAAGGTGTTGATTGTTATGGTGATGGAGGCTATGGGAGGAGCAGATTTGCTGCGGTCAGGTGATGAAGGGTCTCATTTTGATTAACAAGTTTAAGGTCCCTGTTAGATATCCCAGCAGAGATATTGAAGAGTCATTTGCATTAAGGTTGGAATATGGCAGAATAGATGTAGAAAATAAATGACCCAAGAAAGCTCAGTGACATTCCACTTCATTCTAGAGTCACTAGAGTAACTGGGTAACTGGGCAGTAGGAGATTGTGAGAGCTTCCCTTTCTCCTCTTCCTTTTCCTTCTTCTGGTAAAGAGGATGATGTAGTAGCACAGGTTTGGGGAGACTTGAAGGAAAGGGTTAACTGAAAACACAAAGGAGCTAGAGTAACATAGCTAGCTGAATTCAAGGTCATGAAGTCAACGTGAGGCCCTCAGTACGACCACATTTTTGACATGGGTAATGTTGAGCTGTGTGAACAAAAGCCAAAAAAGAGGCTGGGAATTGGATTTAACTGGTGTTGAGCTTTTGACAGGTAGGAGGAAGGGCAAAAGTGCATGGAGAATATAAGTGTTGGGGGGGTGACTTTAGTGAAGAGTCAAGCAATGTAAACAGAATAAAGAAGAATTAGATGTCAAAGGAGTGATGTTGTAGAAGGAGATGGAAAGAGACAATTTCGTGAGAATTTGCTGTATGGGAAGATTTGCCACGTTTGTTTCTGTAGCTGTGAGTGACTCTCCCAATTTAAAGAGTATGGCCTCTGGACTGAAAATACGACCTTGACTACCTGTCTTTGGTTTTCAAAGATACCATGGATGGAGGCATTAATATGCTTGGCATTAATATGTCCATTTCTGCATTCCTACAATGCTAAATCCAAAAGAACCAAACTCACTGAAAATAATGCTTTATTTTATTTTTTAAAATTCATCTGGAAGCAGAATCTGACCTTGTTTGAAATTAACTGCTGGGAAAGTGGTTATAATTCATGTAATTTTGACTTACTGCAAATAATACTGTATTTGTCTGTCGGGGCCTTAGCATGCACACTGCTGGGAATTCTGGCCACAGTGCTTTATAGCATATAGTAGACATGCCCTGCTTCTCGCCAACCCCCAAATCTGAGGAAACCTCAGTTTCACAAGACAAGGGTTTGAGGTGAGGAATTGTAATTTGTAGTTGCATTCTACCAGAAAGAAAACTGATATTTGGAGATGCAATTGGCCCAAGGACACTAGTAGAGCCAATTTTGAGCCTGATTCAGAGCTGGTTCAGCAAGCACTAGACTTGAACCTATCTGAGACAGTTACATTGGTTGGATGTAGACTTATATATACAGTCACTTAACACTCACCATACAACCAGCAGCCTCACTCTAGAAGAAAGAGAACTTTCTGTTTGCCAGAATCCTCTGAGAACTTGTAGTTCCCTGCTAGTATATAGTCAAAGGACATGGATACACAGTAACGGAAGGAGTGTCTGTCTGCCCTAACCGGGAAGATGCACTAGAGTTGTAGTGAAAACATACTTATTTTTATGTGAGGCAAGAAAATCAGATGCAAAGTCACTATGATAAGTGAGCCGACATATTCATATTTAGCTGGCACCTGCCGTCACCATGGTTACAGAGCTGAGTGATGGTGCACATGAAACCTATGAGTTCTGGATTGAAAGGGATTTCCTTTCTAAACTCATTCTTTCCACACCATAATGACTGCTGATAGTACCACCAAATAGTGCAGTCATCACTATCCATGTATTATTTCAACAGGCGCTTAAAACAACCTCACGAGGCAGGAACATTTATTATCCTCCTTTTATGGATAAGAACATCAAAGACGAGAAAGATTTAACAAATTCTCAGTGGTGGAGAGCTGAAAGAGACTTCTAATCTGTGCTTCACACCTGAGGGGAGTGGGTTAGGGTCACTCAGCACCCTGCTTCTCAAAGGTGAGTGGTGACAGCAACGACAATCATGAATATCCTTTGCAAACTTGCTGTGAGCTGCACACTATGTCACCCTGTCTCTGTGACAGTCCAGAACTATGCTAACCGGGAGAACTAAAATTTACGTCATTGCATTGTTTGCCATTGTCCACATAGATAGTACTTGCTCAGCTTGTTCCTAAGACAAGGCAGTGAAGTATGAGAAGAGCGGAGCTTCTGTGGGTGTGAAATTCTGTGAGAGTGACTTTAGTTATTGGGGTGAAGTTTTTACAGTGAGGTGGGGGTAGAGGTAGTGAGAACTATGGCTGCTTACTTTTTAGCTTGCATTTTGTCGTTCTGCGAGGCTTTCTTACCAACTACATTGATTTCTTTCCAGTTTGTTTCTTTCCTGGGATAAGATATGGTGGAAGAGAATAAGAGTCGATGGATTTGCTCAATTAATAACTTGTCATACTTCGAATAATTGCAAGATCGTATTTATTTATCTTGGAGGTATTCATCCCTAAAGAAGCCAGTGCTACCTCTGATTGAATGAAAGGCTCAGATGATCTGCTCTTCTCCCTCCGTGAAATTTGAAGGGTGTATGTGGGGTGGGGATTGTGTATGTTGAAGTAGGCCCAAAGGACAGAAGTGCAGACACTTGGGGACAGAAGGATTTCTGAATGTCTTTGTAAAATTGGTTATCTAAAAGCTGAAGGCTGAGTTAGTAGGGAACAAGGAAATGTTTGCCCTACCTCCTGGGATCTAAAGTAGGTGAGTCTGCTTAATGATGTGACTTCTATGCTGGTCATGGCTGTTACTTCTTTCTCAATGCTATGGCAACAACCAATGGGTTCCACATGGCAGGTGAGGGTAAGGGTGGACCTTTGTCTCTTGCTCTGCACTGGCACTATTGGGGTAAAGTGAAATTTCTCCTCTGTCATCTGAAGATTCTCTGGAATATACTAACTAAATAGACAAAAAAAATTGGAAAATTTATTAACATGCAGAAAGAGGAAAACCACAATATGGAGGAAAATTATATCAATGTGATTATCTATCCATTTGGCGTTATGTGGAAACCTACATGTCCCCCTTTAGACTGACAGGATGAGACAGGGGATTGTCACGAGTTACGATGGCTTACATGATTACTCCCACAGTGGTCTTGAAGACATTCTTTTTGGAATTTGAATGAGCTCTGGAGACAGACATTATTTTGCAATGGAAGTTCCTGCCATCCTAGTTATATTCTCCAGTCTTCTTTCCGGAATTAGGCACTGGGGCTTGAGGGTTGGGATGGAGGGTTGGGGTGTTCTTCATGTAGTTTGCTCTGAGCATAGAAAAGGAAATTTCAGACTTTCTCCTTAATCTTGGGGTGAGAGGAGCAAGAACGCTTTTAGGGTCTCTGGGTCTACATCAAATTGTTCAGTGTGTTAAATTACCATATCAGGGATGTTATTGTTTTCTGGTCCCCAAGAGCATCATGTGTAGGGATTCAATGAGAGCTTAGGTAGTTACAAAGGACAACCCTTTTTAAGGATAGACCTTTTTTATTTTTATTTATTTATTTATTTATTTATTTATTTATTTATTTTATTTTTACAATACCATTCATTTCTACATATCAGCCACGGATTCCCTTGTTCTCCCCCCTCCCGCCCCTCTCCCCTTCCCTCCAGCCCACCCCCCATTCCCACCTTCTCCAGGGCAAAGCCTCCCCCGAGGACTGAGATCAACCTGGTAGACTCAGTCCAGGCAGGGCCAGTCCCCTCCTCCCAGGTTGAGCCAAGCGACCCTGCATAAGCCCCAGGTTTCATACAGCCAACTCATGCAATGAGCACAGGACCCGGTCCCACTGCCTGGATGCCTCCCAAACAGGAACAAACTGTTATTTCTAGTGGGATAAAGGTTATTGCCAAAATCTTATGCACCATTGTTTATGTATAGACATGAAGGATCATATATATATTTTATTACTTTTACTTGAAAAATCCTGCATTTTTGTGCAGGGCAATAGATATGGAGCTATTCACATTCTTCTACATGTTATGCCAGCACCATTTGTTGAAGATGCTTTCTCTCTTCTATTGTATAATTTTGGTTTCTTTGTCAAAAATCAGGTGTTCAGAAGTCTGTGGATTTAAGGTAGGGTCTTCAATTTGATTCCATTTATCCACTTGTCTGTTTTTATGCCAATATCATGATGTTTTTATTACTATACTTCTATTGTAAAGCTTGAAGTCAGGGATGGTGATACCTCTGGAAGTTTCCTTATTATACAGGATTGTTATGGCTATCCTGGTTTTTTTCCCATATGAATTTGAGTATTGTTCTTTCAAGGCCTATGAAGAATTGTTTTGATGAGGATTGCACTGAATTTGTAGATTGCTTTTGGTAAGATTGTCATTTTTACTATGTTAATCCTACCTATCCATGAGCATCGGAGATCTTTCCATCTTTTGATATTTTCAATTTCTTTCTTCAAAGACTTAAAGTTCTTGTCATACAGGTCTTTCACATGTTTTGTTAGAGTTACCCCAAGATATTTTATATTATTTGTGGCTATTATAAAGGGT
Source organism: Peromyscus aztecus (assembly GCA_902168405.1). Lineage (NCBI taxonomy): Eukaryota > Metazoa > Chordata > Mammalia > Rodentia > Cricetidae > Peromyscus > Peromyscus aztecus. The sequence continues at coordinate 12,859 of CABHPQ010157770.1, forward strand.
GTTGTTTCTCTGATTTCTTTCTCAGCTCATTTATCATTTAGGAATCCACAAGGGTGACCCCAGATAAGACTCCCAGCAATAGTGGAGAGGGTGCCTGAACTGGTCTTCTCCTGTAATCAGATTGGTGACTACCCTAATTGTCAACAGAGAGCTTCCATCTAGTAACTCATGGAAGCAGATACAGAGATCTGTAGCCAAGGACTGGACTGAACTCTGGGAGTCCAGTCGACAAGAGCGAGGAGAGATTGTAGGAGCAAGAGGGGTCAAGATCATGATGGGGAAACCCACGAAGACAGCTAGTTTGTGTTAGTGGGACCTCACAGACCATGGACCAACAGCTAGGCCCTCTGCATGTGACTGACAGTGGTGTAGCTTGGTCTATTTTGGGGGCCCCAGCAGTGAGATCAGAACCTGTCCCTCCAGCATGAGCTGGCTGTTTGGAACCTATTCCCCATGCAGGGGTGCCTTGCCCAGCCTTAATGCAGGGGAAGAGCTTGGTCCTGCCTCAAGGTGATATGACATGCTTTGGTTGATTCCCATGAGAGGCCTGTCTCTTTCTGAACAGACTGGAGGAGGAGTGGATGAGGGGAGGATAGACAGGAGGTGTGGGGAGGGAACAGGAAGAGAGGAGGGAGGGGAAACTGTGGTTGGTATGTAAAATAAATTTAATTAAAAAAAAGAAAAATCCTGCATTTTCAATGGTTTCTACAGGCATAGCTGTGAGCCTCAATAGCAAGACCTCCTTTTTCTCTCTTTGTGGCTATCCTGTAATTGTATTTAGCAAATGCTGTTTTCATTTATTTTAAAATCAGTATACAAAATTAGTATACAAAGTAGTGAATTTTGTTAGTGTGTTTTAGTCCATACTTTGTTTCTCTTGGCTCATAAATGCTATGTTTAAAATAGTCTAGCTTGGTAACTCTCAGTGTGTTACTCTTGATCCAATGACATTGTTTGGAACTCAAGTCTACTTGCTGTTTGAAGGCTAAAACACTTAGTAACCAAAGTCTTTTTGTTTATCAGGAACATGTGGCAAAGGACCCTTTTCCTTTACTTTGCTAAAACATCTGAAAATGGTTCCTGATTAGTTAGACTTCACCACAAACACCACTCTGAGTAAGAAAACCCAAGACAACTCACTAAAGATTGTATTCAATGAGAGTAAAACACAGGGATTGTATATATTCCTTGAATACATTTATATTTATATTTACCTATATATGTACATATTTCAAAATACCTATGAATAAAAGGAGAAACATTCTGAAAACATTTGTGAAAGTACTCAACCATGAGGAAAACTGAAAGCAAGCAATGATTTCTTTCAATTAGGAATTGTCTAAATGGGAAAAGCAGGGACCATCAATAGCTACTTGATTTCCCTCAATTTACTTCTATTTGCATCGTCAGTTGCAATATTCTGGGCAGGATTTTTGGTGAATATTGTTGTCACAATAATAAATACATTTTAGTGTGCCTTTTGGAGGTTTCGTACATGTGAACAATAGATCGTGACCTTATTCACCCTCATTCTTTTTTCTTATCCCCTTTCCATGCCTGATGAACCCCTTTTCACCACTAGGTCACCTCCTCCATTCATGTCCCCCCCTTTCCTTTTGTGTCAGTCTTGTGCAGGAAGCCACAGCTGCTGTGTGTTCTGGTTACAATGGCTGTGTCATACCCAGGAGACAGTGTTTCATAGCATTTGTCCCCATCTATGGGCTCTTACACTCTTCACCCTTTCCCATTATGTTCCTTGGGCTTTGGAGGGCATTCCATGGCTGTACCATATATGCCTGAGCACTCCAAAGTCAGTTGTCTCAGCACTTTGATGAGCTCTAAGTCTCTGCATTAGCCATTACCTAGTACAAAACGAAGCCTCTATGGCTAAGGCTGAAAGCAGCACTGTGCTAAGGGCGTAAACATAAACATTGGAGAAGCAGTTTGGTTATATATATGTCCATGTAACATGACATCAGCTGTAACTTCACAACTAGAACCTGTGACCATACCAGCTGTAGGCTTTAGTATGTATTCCTTCCCATATAACAGGTCCAAATGTAATCAGGAAATGATTGGTTGTTCCCACTCCCCAAATAGTCATGCTACTATTGCACCCGTGGATACATCTTGTCTGGCAGATCCATATTGTAGCATGCAGGCGCCACAGTTTAGGTAAGACCTTTGATAGCTTTTCTCCCCAGTAGGCTGCATACCACAGTAGGGGTGGTGGTTCATGCCTTACCCTGTATCGCACTATACATTCCTGTTGAAGCTATTGTGTATATTGTCACAATTTTGAGGTCATTGTCCTTTTACCATACATTTGCTTGCAGACTATTTACCTTGCTTACATGAAGCCTTAGTCCTCAGGTTATTTAGGTAGATAAAGCTTACAGATTTATAGTCACCTATGCTTGTCATCTCTATAGTTATGCTAGTTAGGTTTACAGATACATAGATCAGATGGACAGGTCATCTTCAAACACTTCACAGCCCTAGAGAATATGCCATTTAAATAACTTAGAAGTCTGTTGATGTGAGACATGATTGCTCCTGGCAGTACCAATTTGATCCTGAGAAAATATTGGGCTTCTGAGACATTTCTGTTTGGAAGTTTGTCTTCTTCTTGGCACAAAATGGCCTACTGGGCAAAGAACTGCCCTTGCCTCAACTGCTGACAGTACAAATCTTGTCCTTTATGGATGAGTGGGACACAGGGAAAAGCGACTACTGAACTCTGCCAAGACAGGGTAAGATGGTCTTTCAAAATTCCTGCTTCTGAAAATGATCTGTCAGATAATCTAGGCCTGTAGCCAATTTACATGCACCAATGATGCTGAGAAACTTCAGATGACTGTCCAGGCTGCCAGCTGTCTCTATCTACTCTCGAAAGACTCCTGAAAGTTGCTTGCATCCATCTTCCATTTCTCAGGTATCATTATATTCCTTCTCGGGTCTTTGATGGGATTGAAGACTAATAGTCACAGTTACAATCTTCTTGTATCTTAGCTAGACCATATTAAATATTAGATTCAGGTTTTTCAGGATAGGACACCTTTTGGAATGATCTCTGTAACATGCCATTTACCTATGCTCTAGACTTCCCTGGATTTTAGTATGTGTCTCTTGTTTGATGTTGCCCTTGTTGGTTGTAGTTCCATTTGTTTATGTCATTACCCTTTATTTCTCCTTGGTAATTATTCCTATTGTATATAGTTTTGTGTTAGGTTAGAACTTTCTTCCAAATGAGAGAGATGTAGGGGTGGTTGTCTGTGCCTTAACCTGAAGCACTGCCCCTAGTGAGGCAGCAGGTAACTGCTAGGTACCTGCCCCCACCCCAAGCATGGCAGAAATGGGGACTCCTTAAGACCTCGGATGAGTACATGTTCGCTCTCTTTGTTACCTTATGGTCTTGGATGCTGGTTTGGATCAGAGCAGCACTGGACAGTGCCTCAATCCCTATTTTCTGTATTTCGAGTTTCCTGTATCATGAGTTAATTTCCCATAATTATTAAGCTATTTCCATGGATTGGTAGTGATTCAATAGCAATATACTACCTTCTAGCACCATGAATGACAACCAGTGAGGGGTAATCTTAGCTCAGTTCCAGCTTAATTTATCTATGTCCTGATCCAAAGAGTATGGTGCCTTTAACCATAGGATAGGTGAATGAAAACACTAGCAATAGCTTCTACTGTTTTGGGAAACATTAGGGGCTCTGTGGCCAACAAATCATAGGAAGATACCCTGTGTGTGGTATAGGTATTTTTATTTAGAAACTTGTGGCTGCTGGACATAGTGGTATGCACCTTTAATCCCCACACTCAGGAGGCAGAGGCAGGTGGTTTATTGTGAGTTTGAGGCCAGCCTGCTCAACATAGTGAGTTCCAGGCCAGCCAGTGCTACATAGTGAGATTGTGTCTCAATAAAACAAAAACTATGAAACAAACAAAAACGTTTTAGATTAGCATTATTCATCAATGCAGAGTACTTCCATTCAAACATTGTTTTAAAACCATGTTTTCAATTTAGCATATAAAGTAGTTGCTTTCTATATGGCTTTTCATATATCCTTAGGTTTTGTTTCTCCAACTTTTTCCCTCACCCCCACATCCCTGTTAAAACCTTCTTACCCCTAGTATTCCTTCTCTCTACTTTTATTTGACATATAATTTACTGTCTACCCTAGGCCTGCCCTCCCATGTCTCCTTTTCTTCTTCCTGGACTCTACAGATACTCATTCCAGCTTAAACATAGAAGTCTAACAGATGAAAGCTAGAATCCACATATGAGAGGGAACACACAGCATTTGTTTTCTTGGCCTGGGCTATCTCACTCAGCATAATAAAATGCAAATGGCACAGTGTTCTAATTCTTACATTTATAAACAATATTGTCCTGGCCCCAGAATACATTCTCAATCCATGGAAAGCCAATACTTAATACTTCAAATACTTAAAAGCACTTTACATAATGGAATTACCAATGGCTATAAAACACTTGGTAACTCAGACCACACATTCTTAGGGCAATGTTTACCTCAAGGGTGTGACATCTAATCCAGTTCAAAACAAACAACATTCAACTGTAGACAGCCTTAAAGCATGAATTATCAACAGGTTTATGGCTGTTTTATCTGCGAATCTTGTGTCACTGCAGCATTCATGAACGTCATGGGCGGGATGACTGTCCCTTAATTGAATGAGTGGCTTTCCTGCACAGTAGAGCAGTGGGAGCTTTTAGAAACAGACATGCCACTAGAAAGCCCGTTGAAAGATGACTGGTATGTTCATTTTTAATTGTTTATTTATTTGTGTGTATGTGTGTGTGTATGTGTGTGTGTGTGTGTGTGTGTGTGTGTGTGTGCATGCATACATGTGCATGTACTCAGCTTGTGCCGTGCTGTGAGCATGGTCAGAGAAGAACTTGTGGAAGTTGGTTATCTCCACGGTGTGGGTTCTGGGGGTTGAACTCATGTCACCGGGGAAAGGATGATAAACAGTGCTGGTTAAGGCGCTGCCCTGGTGGCGGGTGTGGTGCCGGAGGTGCTGGTGACGGGTGGAAAAGTCACAAGCTATGGCCACGACTACCTAGTTACAGAGAGCTTTATTGAGAGAAAGGGGGGGGGGGGAGAGGAGAGCTAGGCCTGGAGAGAGAGCAAGATGGTGGGGTTGGGGGGAGAGGGGAGCAGAGCCGAGAGAGCAGAGAGAGCTGGTGGGGCTCGCATCCAGCTTTTTAAGGCACGGATTACATTGCGTACATAGTCGCCAGCACAGGCTGATGACGTAAGATGCAAGCCCTCCCGCTCAACTCCTGAACTGCGCATGTGCAGCTGGAAGTAAGGGCAGAGTTCTAACAGCCAGGCTTTGTGACAGGTGCGTTTGAGAAGGTCAGGCAAATACCGTGACAGGATCCTAATAACCCAGTTAAGAGCTAGGCCTCAGTTCCTGCCTCTTAGACAGTTTCTGAGGCAGCCAGGAACGAAGGGCAATCAATCACCAAAGCCCCTAACAGTGAGGAAGAGGAGAATTGCAAGTTCCAGGCCTGGGCCAGCTCCCCTCCCCAGGTACCTCAAGGCAAGCCGAATAAAGACAAAGTCTGGGACTTGTCCAGACCTGTCCAAGAATGGAAAAGCTATAGCCTTAGCCCAACCCTGCTATCCCTAACCGATTAGAGATGTACTAATGTGACTGCCACTTCCATAAGCCAGTTCTAGATAAAATGATCTAACTGACCCTGAAACTCCCCTTAGATATGCTTAAAAGGAGCTGACACATCCCTCTCGGGGTCATAGCCATTTTGTATGTACAGGTGAATGACCTCGAATGCTGGTATAATAAACACTCTTGTTGATTCCATCATGACTGGTGATCTTTTATGAGACTTCTTGAGGACTTTAACACCTTTATGTACTGAATCATCTCCCAAGTCCAAGGCTGATATTTTTTATTCCTCAGAAAGTTTTCCAAAATTTTCCTGCTTCCTTAATGTACTATATAATTCTTGTGTGGTTTTTTTTTTTCCTATCAGGTAACATGAGTGTTGCTATAAGTAAAGAAACACTTTTATGTTATACATAAGTAGCCCTACTCAGGAGAGAATGGAATGCCATCTACAGCTTCCTGGTCCCTAGCTGTCAAAGTAAAAGGCAGCTAGCAAACTGACCACTGAGTCTAATCATGAATACAACTGCATTGTAGAGCATGGTCACTTTTTATCTGTGGTGTGTAAACTTACAGTCAAATGATGGAGACTATTTATGAGAGCAAATATGTTGCCAGGATGCTGAAAGGCTCTTACCCTGAGGAATCTCTGTGGGTGTGAAGTTCTCTGTAGGAGACTTCTGTTTTGTTGACCATCCATTTCCTAGCCTCCATTTACTGCAGTATTTGTTCAAGCAGAAGTGTAAGCCTTGCCTGCATAGCACAGGAGCTCAGGGGAATTAGAGTCCTCCCTTGGTTTTGTGGATGGACTAAATTGTTCAAAGGCTGGTGTTTTTCACAAGTAAGTAATTCAGAAAGGGAAGTTTTGGAAATTCAGAAATTTTTTTTTTCTGAACCAAAAATAAATACATAAACAAAAGGAGATACACAATCAAGCATGCGATTCAACTTAGGACAGGAATGTTTGAGGGACTTCTTGGAAGTAGCTTAATAGGATTTCAAAAGAGAGAGGACCACCAGAAAGGGGGCTTTCTTCTCCTTGACATTCTAGATATACACGTAGAACACTATTTCTTCCTGGGAATGACCAACACAAAGGAAAGTCCACTTGGTATAACACAAAGAAGTTAAGAAGCCATAAACCAACTCTGAAACCTTTCTTCTCTCCACACTTCTGATTACATGAGCAAGCACATTCTCTGCTCTTCAATCAATGTGAGTGGGCTTTAATAGTCTGTTTAAACAAAATTTTCTTATAAATTATGAAAATTCCCCCCTTACAGTGAGACTTCCCCATTTAAGAGTCTTCTTATAAGGGAATTGTGTATAAAAGCTACAGTTTTGTCTTGTGCAGAGGATACTGAAAAAAGACTTTAAGGAATTCATACATTGCTCTTGGCTGTTTTCCAAAGGTGTTACACAGACCCATGTGGAGAAGCTGGCCTTCACAGTGTACGATGGATGGATCATTGACTTTTATTTTCCCTAATTACATGATCCTAGAAAACCTCAGGGTACCTGTTTGTCTCAACCTCTGTAGAAAAATTACGAGGAAGGTTTTTAGAGTAGTTCCCGACATATGGCGACACTCAAGAATTGTTATTTTAGTATATGGATAAAGTATTGAAGTAATTAAGAGAAAATTCTTGATTAAAACAGAAAGCAAAAGTTATTCTGAGGGTGCTGGAATGGATGCCAAGAACGGATCCTTTCCATCTGAAGTTGTAAAGAAAGAGAAAGAACCAGACTGGTTTTTCCCACCAAGTCACATGCTGCAAAGCTATGGCCAGAGTACATGACAGGCCTTAGTTATTCCCCTCAGTGTGTTTCATCTCAAAGGCATTGTCTTGTCTCACATCATCACAGGAAGGATGATCCTTGCATCCACATAACATTTACTGAAGCAGAACATTATAATTGCCATATCTCATTATTAATTATGCAAGATTTACAAGGCTCATAACTATCTGTAGTTTAAAATGTCCTTGGGGATGTTGTAATATATCTCACACAAATTGGGACAAACTATTCTATAAATAAATGAATAAATATTTTTATGTTTTCTAGCAATATGAAAGCTAGCAAATAGGGACGAAAGCTTCCAAGCCAGTACCAGCTTGACTTATCTGTGCTCCATGACTCAAATATGTGGTGTCTTCAGCAACAGGGCCTTACTGTCAAG